>NKZA01000014.1:0-227711 GCA_002374405.1 Metschnikowia cubensis | reverse complement strand
GCAGACGGTGTGGCCGATATATCTCCTTTAGCGACTTCCGAGAACCATGCCACGATGTTGAGCATCACGCAGAAGCCCAAGGAACAGAAAACAAAAGCAGAGAAGACGGAAGCCATTGCCAATATTCGCTTTAAGGGATCGGCAAACGGTGACGTAAAATCAGACATTCCATTTGAAACATTGCACCCGCACAAGAAACAGAAACCCAACCCATTAGCTGACTTGGACAATGTCGATTCGGATTCAAGGCATCCTCTCATAAAGCAAAGCCAATCATCTTATTCATCGTTGGTTCCTATCAGATATGCAGAGTTTATAATCCAGGAGCCTTTCAAGGCTACGCGTGCCGATGTTTCTGAACCAATGCATACTAACGTCAAATTGAAGATTGTGGGAAATGACGTCTTTGCTGGATTGCACGAGTTGGCAGTCACAGGAAGTGACCCCAAAAAAGCCGTGGTGGACCCCAAAATCTTGCCTGGGTGGCTCACTGGAGAAGAAGGTGCAAACTGCGGCAAAGTCAAGAATGGAGTTTTTTATCAGACATAGTGGATGATTCTCAAGAGCCCTTTTTTTCTCATCCCAACCTGCTCAAGTAAGAGTCGATGGTGCTGGAAACATTCTCGTCTCGCACGCTTAAGTTGGCCTTTATAGACTTTAATAGATCTGCATCTTTGCTCTGGAAAGCCACCTCTGCAGCCAGAATCACATCTTGATTCTCGATGAACAACTCGATTTTTCTCAGAACCTTCATTTCAGGGCACTGGCTGATGAATGCTGAAATCAAGTGTTTTGGAGCACTGTATGCCACACAGGTACGGATGATGGTCTCGAACTCAATACACGGCTTGGGGTGGGAATCTGATATACCATCAAAAACAAATTTCTCAAGCTTGTCGAATTGCTTTTTCTTGCAGGTATAGTCCAATACGAGCGTCCAATATTTCTCCTGGGAGAAACGGAACTCTTTGATGACTTTGGAGGCTGCTTTGAATTGCCCGAGCTTGATCAACTTCAAGAGTATACCACTAAGCGACTTCTCCTCAAAAAACGACTGCTGGTATATGTTGGAGAGACGGAGTTTCAAATCGAGGATTTCGAGCTGCGGGGCAATGATGCTTTTATAATTGTGGTAGTTTTTAAACCCTGATAGCTTGCTCTTCTGGTATTTGTAAGTCTCCTCGAAATTGGAGCTTGACAGTTCGGAGGTCTTGCGTAAGAATTTCTCAATCAGCCGCAAGTTTCTCTCGGAAGTCTTCTCTCCATATTTGTAGAAAGAGTCCAACATCTTCTCGTCGTGTATGGCGATATTGTGGACCCAAAAATTGCTGATAAGATCTCCACTGATGTGCAAATGGTCCCGGAAAATCAGGCGTAAATGTGCGTCCTCCTTAAGCTCTTTATTGGCAGTTCTCGCCAACTCATTTTGGTTGAGGATCCGGAAAAGCTCCACCTTACTCAACTTGTCATTGAGGTGTAGTAAGATGAGTTTGCATAGATCATAATCACACGTTTGGAAGCATTTGATGAACGCAAGTTCCACATCTTCGATTTGCAAGAGCTGGTTGGCCTTTTTTAATACAGACGGCTCCAAATCAATCAAAAGCTTGCACAAGTCAATTCTGCCCTCCTCAAAAGCAACGTTAGAGATCTGTGACACTGACATGTGGTTTTTGGGCAACGAGTGTGGGTTGTTGCTGGGGTCCTTGGGGGCCTGGGCCGAAAGTAACTTCTTGGAGATGATTTTGAAGAGTTCAAGATCTGACATAGACAATTCCTTTTTGATTTTTGAACAACACCACTGGATGTAGATCATATCCTTGCAATCCTTGAGGTCCAAGAGATCTACAATGCTCAAAGCATATAAATATTGGGAACGCAAAAGAAGCATTTGGATGACGCCAGGCCATCCTACAGCCAACAACTCAGTATAGGTCAAGAAAATCCCGATTTCGGGGCTTCTGATCTGATTCATTACCTTGATGGTATTGAACACTCGCAAGTAATGGTTGGCATCGAAGTTATCCACATATATCTTTCCAAACGACACAGCCTTCAAGATTTTTTTCTGCCATATTGGCAAAAACTCCTCGAGGGCTGCATCTAGACATTCTTTAAGAGCTTCATCCAATGAACCTTCGCTTTTCAATAGCGTAATGTTGGAATCAGCCTTGGATGCCTGCAGTGCCAACTTCTCAACACAATCGAGTAAGATTGACGAAGGGTGAGCCGATCCCACCAGGAATATGTTAACTGACAGTTCGGGGACCCTTCCTAGGAATTCAACCTTATCATTGGTAATGATCTTAAGGCCGTCTTTTTGGGACTTGATGAACGGCACATTAAACGAAGACTTTCCACCTCCCAATTCATTGGGGAAGATATCCAGATCGAGCCCATCGTATTCTATAATGTCATAGAAAAACGAAATGGACTTTTGCCCCGGGCCAATGAGTTTGATCTCGTCCCGCATCGATAAAACGATGGCATCGTTGCCTGCCCACTCCATCATATATGGAGACCCAGACTCATTGGAAGTATCGTACTCCAAAAGCATTTTGTTGAAGGTCTTGTTGATAACAAAGATCTTATTTGATTTGGAATTCAGCAATGCTATGAAACTGCCATTAGCAGATACTGACATGAGCGAAAATGGCCCATCTGTGAGACTCTCGTCAACGAGTTCATAGGTTATATCGGAGAATGACACGTGTACTGTAAAAACAGTTTTGTCGTATGCCAAGAGAAAGGTTAGGGCTGAATCAGTGACCGAGAGTAAGGTTTTTGAGTGGGCCTTTTCCGGTTGCATAGAGGCTAAGGGGACCTCATACGAGGCGAAAGTCCGCAAGTCGGTGAAGATTAGCGATTCTGTGTAGAAAAGAACAAGGTATGAGCCCCACACTTGAGCCTCGAGGATGGGCTTCAGGTCCTCTTCACCTTCCAAATTCGTAATTGCACGAGAATAGGTCTCGGACTCGGGGAGCTCCGTCTTGCAAGATAATACGGAGAGGTTCTCCGTCACGGAGTACTCATTGAAGGTGCCCGCAAAATCGCTATAGATCCTGAATTTGCCGCCTGAGAGCACAACACAGAGCTTCTCGCCATAAAAGGCAAAGTCCACTATATGGTCCTGGGCCGTAGAGTTGTACACGGTGGACCAAAGCTTTGTGCCACTAAGAGAGTAAACCTCTATGACATTGGGGTGGGGCACGGATTTGGAGGCCAACGCAAGAAGCGTGGTTTGTTCGGATACAGCTATTCGGTAGTTTATATAGAGGCTATCAATGTTCCACAGTAGAGACTCATAGCAGGGCCGGATGCTATAGTACACGTTCTGGAGCTTTTGCCATGATAAGCTGGGGTTATGCATAGTCACAGGAATTGACTCTTTGGGTTGGAAATACACCTAAAAGAGTGGAGTGGATATTGCAGAAAGTAGCTTGGGCTGTACTTTTGGGTAGAGGTGTAGAGTCCAGTGCGGGACGAGTCGCGCAGTTAATCTCATGTGCTACATTGAAGTAGAAGCACTAGACACAATAAACAGTCACGAACCACATCTATTCATACAGAAGGGGACTGTGAGTGTGTACGTTTATTGGCCCAACAAATAATCATATCCATACAATGTCTTATGTCACACTAGTGTCCACAGACAACTTCAAGTTTCTGATTCTCAAGGAAGTTGCTCTGGTGTCGCCAGTGCTCAGAAACTCGGAGGAGTTCGAAGAAGGCAAAACTGGCATCATCAACTTGGACATGGAGGGCGAGATCTTGGAGGTGGTGGTGGACTACCTTCATTACTACCATAAATACAAGGATCAGGCCGACACCACCAAGATGCCCGAGTTCAATATCAAGACACATCTAGCCTTGGAGTTATTGGTCAAGGCAGATTTCTTGGACATTTAACGGACTCTACAAAAAACAAAAAAAACTACAACCCAAAAAAAAACTACTACCCAAAAATAAACCACCTCCTTTCTTTTTACTTATACAAATAGTCTTTATGTCTATGTCTATGCCTAGTCTATGTCTATGGTATGGATGAGAAAAGGCTAGGTCTGGGAGTGCATATACACCACTACTAGCTCATGCTACAGAGAACACACTACATAGTAATAGAACAACGAAAAAAAAAATTAATGTAGCGAGTCGTTGGAAGTAAAAGTAAAAGGTACAGGGGACGATTCCAGTTTTCACCAAGCCGAAATCGGCTTTCTATCCCCCTCCTGAGGTGGGCTGTGTCGCCACAGTACATGCGACATGCCCCAGATTTCGTTATCACCCTCATGTGCGAAACCACCTACTACTTCACATGTCACAAATATTGGATACCATAGACACCGAGTTGGTTTCGTTGAATGACTCGGCGTCCTCTTCCCTTAACAAACTTCTCCAAAACTCTGACACTTTTCTCCTGAGTCTAAAGCAAATCGAGGCACAATTGCAGGCCCAAATTGACACCCACGCCAACCAAGATGGCCTGGCGGATGGCGGTAAGGACCAACACACCATTTTGCAGAAAACAGACGAAATTGCGGGCAGCGAAGTGGCAGAGCTATTGAAATCAAGAAAACACTCCTTGGCCACGGCAGATCATGACTTTGTGGATACGGAAATGAGCGAGGGGAGAGTAACGCCTTTGGAACCACCACCGGCTAAAGCAAGTGATTCTTCAGAACACGAAAAAAAAGCCATTGAACTACATCAGGCTCTTGAAAGGGCCTCCCTGGCATGGTACAAGGGCTCCATTGACGGCTTGAAGAAGTATAATACCCAGGTCACCAAGTTCCTGAAGAATGTGGTTCAGAAGTTGAACATTAACTTGGATGACGCCTATACCTTTCCTCTACAGCTTCCCTCGTGTCCAGCTAGAAAGCAACGCAAGGAACAGAGTGAAGACCCAATAATCAGAGCCCAGGAGGCCAACCAGGATCAACTCTTGAAAAGCATCATTCTACATTTGTTAAAAACAGGACAAGGCACTATTGCCGAGGAGCTCTTGAAGGAGTACTCCATGGAGAATCAAATTGACCTGGAAATCTTGGAGGATTTCAAGAACCTAAGCATTATAGTGAATGACATCGAGATTCGCCATGACTTGACCTGTGTCTTGGAATGGCTAGAAAGCAAGGATCTCTCTAAGGATGCAGAAAGCGAAAAAATCTCCTTCAAGTTCCATATGCTTCAATTTGCTCTCCTTCTTAGTCCAAAGCAAGACACCCCGCCCGACCAGTCTATTTATGAAGCCTACACCTATGCCAAAAAAAAGTTCCCAACCTTTTTCCAGAACTTCCTCAACGACATGTCGCCCATAATCACCTGCATTTTGTTCACCCAGGGAGACTTGCAAATGAACTCATACCTTAAGAACTTGAAGCAAATGACTATGCGGAACTATGTGGCCAGCTGCGAGAAAGCCAAACGGAACACCAGGGAAACAAGATTCGTCACGCAACTCTTGGACAATCTCCACAATATCCATGATAACCAGATATTGTTCTGTAACCTTGCGCAAGAATTTGTGGCCAAGTTCTGTTCGAATCTCTCGCTTTCAAGTGACTCTTCCCTCTTCCAAAGCATCTTATCCGGATTTGTCAATCTCCCCAATTTCTACAGGTACAGTCACTTACAGAGGAAGTTGAAGAGGCCGAAATCATCCGACAGCCAGGATCTGGACTCGTCGGTTTCATCCAAGAAAGACTTGCCTTTCCAGATCCCAGACAAGAACCAGTTCTTGTTCAACTACCATCCCCTCTTCATCTGTCCTATTTCTAAGGAACAATTGATGCCTATTGTGACTGTTGGTAAGGCCACAGAGCAGGATTTGCTGCTCAAGCAGCAGAAACCAGTGTATGTTTCCAAGACCAAGGTTTTGGTGCCCATGGCCAACCCAGTTGTTGTGTTTAACCATTGCCGTCATTTGGCATTGAAAGACAGCGTCCGCCAATTGACCAAAGGTGGAGCGGAGGTGTTCAAGTGCCACTACTGCTACAAGAAGCACAAGTTCCTGGAGGTGAGTGAGGCCTATTTCATAGATTTATAGATTGAATGAGCTTGGTCTTTACTGCGAATGCGGCCCTCTACCACAGCATCGCGAAATTTTGCTCCACAATGCACCACTATGAAGAAAGCATCCAAAGAACCCGAGTTGGAGCTTCTAGCGGAAAAAACTTCTTGTTTGGGTGACCCATGGGTCCCAATTTATGAAGACGACGCCGACTTTGGTGCCAGCCATTTCGAAACAGCCATGTGCCATTTGATCAAGGAGCCCAATATCAACTCCACCGTGATCCTCAGAGCAGATATCCTTGAGGAAACTTCCTATAGCGGCAACGAATCAAATCTTGTTCTGAAATCTTCTCCGGAACTCCCTAGCTTTGAGAAATCCAGTGCTGATGACGAAATTCTCTGCAGAGACTTGGAAGACATCAAGCTTCGAGACATCCCACTTGACCACAGCACCATACCATTGAAACCGTCAATTACCTACATAAGAAGAATCATCCCAAGAAATCCATACAAAGATCACATCATCAACCAAACATGTGCGTTGTTTACAGGAGAGGATTCGGCGTTGGTGGTCTATATACCACATCTCCAGAAGCAGGACGAGGTGCCCTTCTACCTCCCACCGGTATATGCCGTGGGTATACTCTACACCAAGAAGCGGATCTCCATCCACTACGTCCCATTCAAAGAAGATGGGCAGCTTCGGAATGTAGAGGCAGCAGACCGTCTGGTGAGAATTGCTCTCAGGCTCTTACAGACACTGAGCAAACACTCTAAAGGAGCCAAGCTAGGTTACGAAAAAAGAGTCAATCACGATTTGATTGTACCGAGAATTGCCTTCCAGAATAGATACATACAGTTGAAAAAGAAGTACTCGGGCCACTTGGTCAACAACTGGGTGGAGAAGACGGATCCAAAGAAACACGTATTCGAGGACTTGGCAGTGGCAGCATTTTTGATTGAGTTGTGGAATGCTCGTTACCCAGAGAAGAACTTTGAGTTCAGAGACCTTGGGTGTGGAAATGGTCTACTTGTACATATATTGATCATGGAAGGGTTTCGGGGAAAAGGTATCGATGCACGTGCAAGGAAGAGCTGGAAGACGTATCCAAAACAAGTTCAGGACAATCTCTTAGAACAGATCATCATTCCCGGCGTGCTACTCAAACCACACCCAGCCATGGCAAGAATGGCCCCCTACATGACGGATAATGGAAGGCTCTTCCAGGTGCCAGAAGTCCAAACTGGAGACGTTCCGCTAATGAAATACTACTCGTCGGCCAATCTCTTGGAGCTGTCGATGGTATGCACCACTGAACAATTCCCATCTAATACCTTTCTAATAGGAAACCATTCGGATGAGCTTACGTGCTGGATGCCTTTGTTGAACTACCCGTTCATGGTGATACCATGTTGCTCACATGCACTCAACGGGGCCAAGGTGAGGTTTTCGCCCAAGAAACAGCCCAAGAACGCGAAAACGGAGTCGGGCAAACCTGCAGCGAGAAATGCATCCACTTACGGGTCTTTGGTGGACCACGTGGAGGACTTGTGTCATAAGATGGGGTGGGCCGCTGAAAAGGAGATCTTGCGTATCCCCAGCACCCGAAATGCAGCATTAATCGGCATGACCAAGAATGGGCCGTTCAAAGACGAGACAAAAGAGTGTACTGAGATCCGAGTTTTGGATATACTTGCGTCAGAAGGTGGGGCTGAAGGATGGGTCGAGAATCTGATGGAGTTGATGAGCAAGAGCCCCAAAAACCACTGATAAAAAACATAATGTGTTTTAGAAAACAAAAAAATCTAGAATGCAATCATAGTAGAATGTACCAGAAACACTTCCACTAAAAAATAGTTTGGTATAATAAAGCACTCCAAATATCAAGCAGTGAGTCATTTGCTGTGAACCAGAGACCACAGATCATTTCGCAACTATTATATTCACTTTGAAGAAAATTCCAAATATAGAAACTACTCCAGGCCAGCAAAAATCCAAAAATTGCGCAAAATCTCCCAAACTTAGCCAATACTGTTGTCCATACTCTCTTTCAGGGTGGATTACATTTCAATACCCAAAAACACCATCCTTCCTGTTCAATACCCACTTCCCTCTTTATCCCTGGAAGATAAGCGTAGTAAAGTAGGGCCCACAGGAACGCGCGTTTTATTAGAAAAAAAAGACCTGTATAGCCCCACAAGGATTCTCAAGAGCCAGCCAGGGAAACTATCGGTCAACTTCACGGTCTCCAAGTGCAATGACCAGCTCATCATCTCAGTATGTGCTATTAACATGACATCACATTTAAAGTCTTATACTAACTCCAGATTCCAGCAGCTCGAGAAGCTTGGGGAGGGCACGTATGCTACTGTCTACAAGGGCAGAAACCGTGCCACGGGGGCCTTAGTTGCGTTGAAAGAAATCAGCTTGGACAACGAGGAGGGCGCTCCGTCCACCGCCATCCGAGAAATCTCCATAATGAAAGAGCTAGACCACGAGAATATCGTCACTTTGTTCGACGTTATTCACACTGAGAATAAGTTGACCTTGGTTTTTGAGTTTATGGACAAGGACCTAAAAAAGTACATGGAGATCCATGGCAACAACGGTGCGCTTGATTTGGTGGTGGTCAAGCTGTTCATGTTCCAGCTTTTGAAGGGGATTATGTTCTGCCACGATAACTACGTTCTTCACAGAGACCTCAAGCCTCAGAACTTGTTGATCAACAACAAGGGAGAATTAAAAATCGGCGATTTTGGTTTGGCCCGTGCTTTTGGTATTCCATTCAACTCCTTCTCCAATGAGGTCGTCACCTTGTGGTACAGAGCACCAGATGTGTTGTTGGGCTCGCGGTCATATACCACTTCCATCGACATCTGGTCTGCTGGATGTATTTTCGCTGAAATGTGCACGGGTAAGCCCTTGTTCCCAGGCTCTGCCAATGATGACCAGTTGAACAAAATCTTCCGCTTAATGGGAACGCCAAACAATAGAACGTGGCCGGGCGTGGAGAAATACAGCAACTTCAAACAAAAATGGCAAACATACGTGCCTCAAGACTTGCGATCCATTATTCCAAACTTGGATGCAATGGGCTTAAACTTGTTGAACTCCTTGTTGAAGATGAACCCAGAGGACAGAATCACTGCGAGACAGGCGTTGCAGCACCCTTGGTTTTACGAGATGTCTAACCCCAACCCATTAATGCAGACTTTATCTGATCCTTACCAGCAGAAACATGCAAAGCCCCTTCAACATCCACAGCAGAACCAACAACTCCCCCAAAACCATTGAGAACGAAGAATGTGCGCTTGCGAGCCAGGCGCCCGTATGAAGTTTACACGAAGTATTATTGACCTCTGGACGATGGCTTCTGAAAAGAGAAAATCAGAGATATTTGTAATTCTTAAATGTAGAAAATGCTATATTAAACTGAGCGACACTGGGCCTCCTAGTTTCATGACGTGGTCGAGAAGCTCGGGGATCTGTATTTCCTGGAGCACCTGCCAGATGGACTCTGTATCTTCATGCTGATCCAAACGGTATTGAGATGAAAAGACTTCTCGAATCAAATCATACATCGGCTCGATAATTGTTTGCAAGGGATGTGACGTCCGTTGTTTTTGAGGCACCGAGTAGATTCTTCTTTGGCACATTTCAAATGTCCGGAGGAGATTGAGAATGTCCTTTGAGGACAAAGAGCCAAAAGGAAGAAGATTCTTTAGCTCAGTATAGGTTTCAAAATCGACCACAGCGTTGCTTTTGAAAACGGCCCAGAATAAACTGGATGCATTGGTGATTTCTGTCTCGTACAACTGGTGAATAGTGCGCACTTTGCGTAGACTCTCAAGAGGCATATTTTCGTTACCATCAAAACATTGGGAAAGACTTCTTATTTGCGGAGAAAAGCCACATAGATCATGCTTTTGTCTGAAGTCGGCCAACGAAAGTTCTGCTTGTTCCAAAAGTTGCTCAGCACTCTCATCGGAAACAGGTTGCATAATGCGATCATGCTCATTGGCCATACACACGAATTTATCTAGCACTGCAAGCCTCCATTCCAAGTAGCGGGCTCTATGCATTTGCTGGTCATTGATAGACCGAGAGTCAGTCAATAAGCCCCCATAATTATCGTGTATAAGTTGTACCATCTCTGCATTGATAAAGGAAAACTCAAAGATGCGCATATCTATGGACCGGCCAGTACGTGCTACAGCCAAGGGCACATTATATAGGTTTTCCATAATGCCCATGTCTTTGTAGATTTCCGGAAGCGAAGACTCTGCATGATTCAACTTCAGTTGCCAAAACTCGCCGTCGATGCCTTGGTTTAGGTCTGCGATGAAATTGGTATCCACCACCAAGTCTATGATCCACTTGTTTCTGGATGGCGATAGTAGTTGATTGAAATATCGACACGTGAGCGGTAGCATGTTATCCCTGCCGACGCCAGCAAGACAAAAGATCAGAATGAGGATTTCCGCAGGCAAGTCGGTGAGCTTGACATGTGGAGGTGGAGCCCTAAAGCCTTGAGACGGACGCGAAGAACCGGCTACTTTGGCAACAGGCCGGGCTAGTAGATCCTGCGGAAGCGCATAGCTCGGAACAGGTGGGTTTTTGCGGCGTCTTTTCAAATTAATCATGTGTCCAACTGAGATAAACCCCATATCGGAGTAAGGCCAGCTGGAGAAATCGAGTGAGCCACATGTGAGGATGAGCTTCGCATTGATCTGCCGCGTATATGCAGGAGGCTGCAACTGGCAGAACTAGCTGTTTAGTGTAAGCCCACAGATAAGTTCAACATGATGGATATTGAGTTTGACAACTTTTTGAGCCTAGTGGGCCGAGTAATATGGTGTATTCAAGTAAATAGTGGATTATGAGTAATTATTTTGTTTCTTATCGTTAATCTCAGTAGTGATCGTTCAAGTACCTGACATGGGGTGACACATTCTATTAGCATCGATCTACAGATCTTGGGTGCCACAATTCTCCACGCTCATAAAACTTCTACAAACAACATAATACAACAGCTCTAATACATACTTGAATTAGTCTATACGCTAAGCTTAGAACTTACCAGAAGCTTTCTGCTTGAACTGTTCCTCAGTGACACCAGCTCCCATGGCAGCAGTAGATGTGACACCTCCGGAAACCATCTTCAACAAAGAGTCAATGTACTCGGCACCCGACCATTTCTGGTGCTTGACCACCTCCACACCGAGGTCGATCTCAGGCTTTTGCACCTGTTGACCATATGCCTTCATACCGATCTCGGCGTAGTTCTTGGCGAACGAGTCCACGGCCAAGGCTGTGGTGTGTAAACCAGCCAAGGTGATGAACTGCCAAACGTAACCCAATTTGGCAAGTCTCAGGATATAAGTTTCCTGGTCAGAGGCGTTCATGGCCGAGTTCCAGTTGAACGATGGAGACAAGTTGTATGCCAACCATTGGTCTGGGTACTTGGCTTTGACACCCTCAGCAAACTCCTTAGCTTGGGCGTAGTCTGGCAAAGCAGACTCCATCCAGATCAAGTCGGCGTATGGAGCGTAGGCTCTGCCTCTCATGACTGCACACTGAGTACCTCCAATGTATCTGTAGTAACCTTCTCTGGTTCTGGATGCGTCCCAGTTGAAGTAAATGTCCTTACCCAAGATCTCCTTGGCAAGCTTTCTGGCCTCCTTGTGGGAAGCCTCAGATAATGGGTTGACCTTCTCGGTGAACTTGGCAATTTGCTGGTCCTTGTTGGAGATGGAGGAAGCCTTGATTGCTTCAATCACGGCCTCAGAGAACAATTTGACACCAGCCTTCTGGTTCCAGTCAGCCTCGATAGCAGCCAACTTGTCACCGTTCAAGCCAGAAGCTTCTGCCTCAGCCATCAAAGAAGCCAAGTCTGGAGAATCTGGGTTAGTGGCTCCGGCAACAAAGTAGTGGTCTCTGTGGTCGATAGTGGAGGTAATCAAAGTAGCAGCCTCCGAGTCAGTTCTGGCCACAGCCAACAAGTTGGAACCACAGATGTCTGCAGAGGCTCTGATAGCAACCAATCTGT
The DNA here is from genome assembly GCA_002374405.1 of Metschnikowia cubensis. Classification (NCBI taxonomy): domain Eukaryota; kingdom Fungi; phylum Ascomycota; class Pichiomycetes; order Serinales; family Metschnikowiaceae; genus Metschnikowia; species Metschnikowia cubensis. Next base: position 215,649 of record NKZA01000014.1, on the reverse strand, counting down.
TGATGTGCTCTTGCACTGGGACCAAGACCTTACCACCCATGTGGCCACACTTTTTCGTACCTGGGGCCTGGTCCTCGATGTGAATACCAGCGGCACCTCTCTCAATAAACAATTTGGTCAACTTGATGATGGCAGTCAAACCACCGTGTCCAGTGTCAGCATCAGCAATGATAGGTCTCAAGTAGTCGATGTATGGGGTCTTTTTTCTCTCCTCCTTAGTCATCTGCAAACGCTCTGCTCTTTGCTTTCTGTCGTGGAAAAGCTGGGCAAACCACAAGTGCTCAACCTTGTTTGGGACGGTGTCGTATGGGTAGTCAGCCAAATCTGGGGAAGGCTCATTGGATGTGGAGGCAGTGGAAGAACATTGCCAGCCCGAAACGTAGATGGAGTCGACGTATTTGGCCATCTGGGAAACCTGAACCGGATCCAAAGCTCCAAAAGTGAATGAGGCAGTCTTGTTCTTGTCGTGCTCCTTAACAAGCTCGAACATCTTGTCAGCCTGGGTGGAAGAAGGGTAGCTGATTTTGAGCGACCCCCTCTTGGCTGCAATCTCCTCTGGGGTATAGATACGTTTGGTCTTGCTCCAGCGGGGCTGGGACCACCACTGTTTAAGCTCAGCAACTTGGTCCTGGAAGAACTGGTCTTCTTCGTCAACGTTAATCTTCGTGTAGGGCATCTTGAATAGCTAGGGATATATAGCAAATCTATATAGCAATAAATAATATAGCAAAAAGAAGAAGCTAGATATGAGATGGTGGAAAAAAAGAGGTGACAAATGTGGCCGGATTTGGTCTCACTTTATACTGCAAGAATACCCATGGCTACCCCAGACTTTTGTGTAGTGACTCCGCTTGCCCGTTCGGTACCTCGGATATACGGAGAGCCGGGTTTGTGCAGGAAGCACCACACGGAATAAAGGGGGGTTGTCGCTCTGGACTGGCCGGAGTTATCAAAGTTTATGCCCCCTCAGCAGCATCTATGTATCTTTAAGCTTTATGTGGCTACAGGAGGCTAGACCATGGGAGTGGCGGAGTGGCTAGGGGATTCGGCAATAGTAGCTCACTTTTCACGTTCAGCCTTGGCCATGCACACAAGCCGCGAGACCCTCTGGGGTACAGTGAGCACGCCGCGCCGACGTCGGGCCCGGAACTTCCTTTCGACCGAAGGGTCGCCTGAGTAAAAAGCAAATGTCCTCGGAGTTTCGGAGTTTGGGAAGCACGTTATATGACGCATTTTTTGGTGACTCAGCACGCCAAGGTCCAGCGTCCTTACTACTTATATGAGTATTTCAGGCGATTTTTAGAGACTAGGAGGAGACTTAAGGAGAAAAGTTGGATGTCTTGACTCAGACAACATAATGGAAAAATATAGAGCTACCGTGTAGCACCACGGCGTAGAACTACTCTAGAGCACGGTGTAGAACTACTCTAGAGCACAGTGTAGAAACTACGTCTAAAACTGTCCAGAACACAGTATAGAACCAGACAACTTAGAACATAACACATTAAAAAAGCATTGCTTAGAAAATAGACCTTGAGTTCCGAAAGGCAAAGTCTCTTTGATTTTGTTAAGTTCGAGCTAATTTCAGTACTAGACTTACTCTTGGCACCAGTCAATGTATTAAAGTGTACTGGCTAGTCAGATCTAAGTATGAGATTCTATAGTGAAGCTGAATTTATGTTTTAAAGGAGTCTTGTATTATGAGCTGAAACAGAGTTGAAACAGCGTTGAAACAGATTTGAAACAGATCTGAAACAAAGAGAACAAATAATACACACCTGAAACAAAGGAAAGTAATACGCATGTGTAGACATCTTTAGTCTTCGGTAGGCATGTCGTCATGTCGTAAAATAGAGACAGGAATTTCGCGTTGAGGATTCTCTAGATCTAGAGCTTCCACTCAGGCATTGATGCTAATGTGCGACCAAACAGAGATACGCGAAACGGCACTGAAACAAGCCGTAACAACGTAAACCCGAATGTCCCCCTAATCACCTTTTCCCCGCCAGGTTACGGAATTATTAGGCGCACTATGGAACATTACAATTGGACCACGCCTTAGATATCTGTCAATTACCTGCCAGTGGTTCGCGCATTTCTTGGCAGCCACTACTACATATAGCAACAGTCATGCACAATCCATCACCTTCACATACCATCACCACTTGTCTTGAACTTGTTTGTCCTGCAAATAAAACACAACTGGAAATTTTTTGATTGAGTCACGTTACTTCGTCAATCTTCAATCTTAACCTCCTGGCTAAGCCAATCACACTCCTTATATCTGCCGAGGTTGTAGTGCATGCATATATCAAACACATGATACAATGCTTGAGTCCCTACTACCCAACTACACCACGATCTTGGAGGTGCTCCCTGACCTCAAGGCAGTCACCAACGTCCTCATCTCGTTGGCGCCTCTCTACACATATGGTACCGCCAGCTATGGCATATATAAGAAAAAGACGTCTGTTGGGTTCTCCATCGATATCTGCGCCACCATGATCATGTCGTCGATCCTCAAGATCTTCTACTACTTCATCTCGCCGTATGAAAACTCGTTGCTCAACCAAGCCATTGTCATGGTGCTTATTCAGTGCGTATTGTTGAAGGTATCGCTCAAGTTCCGTCCGGTCAACTATAACCCCGACTCGTTGAAGCCACTCCCAAATGTCTTCGAAAACATGGCCGATGCCCCTAAACTCAACTTCTCGCTGAATCAGTACGATAATCCCCATTTCTACTCCACCTTCTTCCATGTGTGCTTGGCGTACTTACGGGCGTATGCCATATTCTTGGTCAAGCCATTTGACGTATACTACAAACGTCCGTTTCTATTCTGGCAGTGGATTGAGGAGAGGAGGTACTGGAAGTTCATCCAATACTTTGTGCTCTTGTTCTCAGTGCTTACTCTTGTGTTGCAAAAATCCGCATGGTTCAATTCTTTTCTTGGCACATTGGGGCTCTTTATCGAGGCTCTTCTTCCCTTGCCTCAAATCCTTATTCTCATGCGCCTAAGGAGCGTACAGAACTTCAAACTGATCCTACTAATATCTTGGCTTGGAGGGGACTGTATGAAACTAGGCTACCTCCTCTACGGCACCAACAACATATCCTTGGTGTTCATAGTGGCAGCCTTGTTTCAGATGTTACTTGATCTAGTCATATTGGCGCAGTACGTCTACTTTGCCAGACAGGACTCCAAAGACAATGCCCAGACCATCCCTAGATACGAGATGAGCGCATTGCCTTCATCCCATTAAAAATGTCAGGTAGTCATGACAGCACCATTCATCCTTCAAGTTATTGAATCTATAAATAGGATATTTATTCCGTTCAATGGCTCCTGCTGCAATTGCTCCCGTATAAAGTTGGTCATGTGTCTGTTGTACCCACTTAAATTGACACATGACAATAAAGACTCTTGTGGCCACCTACATTATTTATTTTGTAAAGAGTATACTTCGATTCTATGTAACCCCCGCTTGTACGTACAATGAGTGCGTGCATCGCTTCAGCCAAAATTATCGTCTAAAACTGCATTTATGCACTTACTTTGTTCATCGTATATCTATGTACAGTGGGAATTTGTAATTATTGAAAACAAACAGCAAAAAAAATAGGAAAGGGCAAGATCTAAACCAGAATATACTCCACGTTTTCCTTGGCCTCATTAATGAGATCCAACGCCTCCTTTCCGCCCAAAGCATGCTTGACCTTTATATGGCGAGAAAGTGCGTCACCTCGGGAAAAGGTTTTCAGCTTTCCGTTTCCGTGCCCGCCATTGAATCTTCCTTCACAGATCACGCATCTAAATATTTTTTTCTTGGATGCATGAATAGTTTCTTGATGACGAATTAAATCGTATGGCCGACTGAACTGCTTGTTGCATGGCCTTTCGGTCATAGGATTTATCAACTCACATTGATGATTTGGGTTTGTTGCTGAGATCTCCGCTGCTGTTTGGTGATGTTCTTCTTCTGGGAAGTTGCTGGGGTTAAAAGTGTCGACTTCCTTCTTGATAGGCAGGACGCTTTCCTCAAACATCATCTCATCATCTTCGGCTTCAAGCTCGTTGTTTTCTAGTTGCATATCTATGCTATCAATGGAGTTGACCTTGCACACGTCAAGGTCATATTCTTGGGGGCTTTCAATGGCATTATCTGTGATTTTCATGAACCCCTCGGGACTGGGCGAGAAATTGCTCGACATGCTTGTGAAGTCTAAAACGTTGTCCTGGAAATCCTCTTCATCCTGGAAGTAGTTGTCATCGTCAGAATCTTCACTCATTATTTCGGCATCTTCAGCAAAGTCATCCATTAGGTAGTCAGCCTCGAAACCAGGAACGGGGCAGTCGCCATGCGTAGATTGAACAGGGTCCAAGTCGTTATTCGTAATAAAAAGAGAGCTGTCCAATTCGTTCTCTGTGTTGAAGAAGTTCTTGCCATCCATCAACTGCGAGGGCTGAATGTCAGTGTTGAACAAGTAGTAATCATCGTCCTTTCTAGACTTAACATCATGATTTTCTCCTATGGTAGTTATTCTACTCCTCCTGAAAGGATTCGAAACTTTGTTATTAAACTGAACAGATTCCGGCGTGATGTAGGTTGTCTGCTGCGGCTGCAGTATTTGTTGCTCATAGAAGTCTGGAGATGCATATGAGGTGAATGGAGATGGTTTTTGTGCTTGGGAATCGACACTGTAAGATCCATAAGAGTCGAAACTGATGGATTGGGGTATTTGATTAACAGTATTGCTAGAGTTGTTGACTCTATTGTAGTGTTCCATAAACGAATCGGGGATATTTAGCAAATTGGAGAGCGTCGTATTTGTAGCTCCAGAAGCCATAGAAGGGTTGTAATTGCTGGAAAAAGACCCCTGAGCCGAGGCAGTAGGAGCCATACACAAGTCATCATCCATAAGATTGCTCATAGACTTTTTCAAAGGTAAAACCGCCAAAGAAGTCATGTCTTCGGGATTCGAAAGGTCTAAAGGAGAGTGGTTGTTGTTTGCGGACAAGTTGGATCGAGTTGGGTGGCTAAGCAGAGGAAATAAAGACAGCTGCCTAGTCGAGGGTAGGGGTAGCTTCACAAAGGAGGCTTGCAAGCGGTTAAATTGCCGGGTGGTAGCAAATTTAAATGAGATCCGTTAAGGGGGGTAATTGAAGCGGTATAAGGCTTTATGCAAATGAGAATAGAGGCCTTATAATCGGGGATGCAAAAGAAAGTGCAAAGAGGAAAAAAAGGGAATCCAATAGGAGGGCGAGACGGTGGCGATCTGGTGGCAATATATATCTGCGCAGAGATTACTAATTGAGTCAGGAGGTGCATGTGGGCAGTGCGTAACGTGAGGATCTGGAATAGGTCCACTGCATGCGACAGCAGCCACTGAAACAAAGACATGTCACAGAGAACAAAGATGTTAATTATAGCCAGCTGCAAGTCGGGTTCTTTGTTTGCCGGGAACCAGCGAAATATTTGAGGTGCTTTTTTTGAGGCGTCCTTTTTGGGCCTTTTTTTGGGGTGTGTGTTTTTGGGGGCAGGTGTTTTTTTGAGCTCCAGTAATGGCCTACCGGCAGTAATTGACGAATGCATTAAAGGCCTGCGAAAAGTTGGGTCAGTCGTATACGAGGTGAGCAACTTTCTCACAATACGGCAACCGGGACTTGCTTTTGGAGGCCATGCAACGGAAGACAAAAGCCGGCCCATTCTTAGATATTTCTTTCAATCAATAACATGGCCGGCGGAAATAGACAATTGGGGAAACGGAGTAAATGCGGACATAGGCTTTACGCCGCGTGGGATTGTTCCAGGACATTCCAAAACAGTGCGGAATCTTTCTCGGAAATCCCGGAGCCACACCAAAACAGTGCTCGCGCAAACTTCGGAGATGCCGAATCGGGACTGGCTTCTCACCATAACGTCACTGGGTTTCACGATAAGCCGGTGGGCTGTGGGCAAGTGTGCAATAGAGCAAGTGCCGAAGTCGGGGTTAGACAATAAAATAGGGGCGGTTATGTTTAAGGTTGGCCATCAAAAACTATTAAAGGTGTTGGCATCTGCTGATGGACTCTACAAACTACAGAGATTTTTTCTGGATCAATGGAACCGCTTCTTATTATATACTTTGATTTGCAGTAGTGGTTATAATTAATGGGTGACATTTGCTCCGCACCCAGGAAAATTAATTGCATGATATGCTAGTCAGTCGTTTCGCCTAAACACGGATACGATAGGCAACATAAATACGAAGATAATTTTAGAATAAGCTTTTTGGCTGTTTTGTTTTTTCGGTATGTCAAGTCCAGCCTATACTCTTCTTATTGCAGGTGAATTAATCAGCGTAATCCTTCTGCCCCAGTTGCAGGATCTTCACCATAACTACAGTCATACAGACACGTAATACAGTCATACAGGCACGTAACACAGTCATATAAACACCCATAATATACAGCAATTAAACAGTATTATACAGTACTATACAGTCTCGCCGTCCTGACTTCTATTGTTTCATACCATGTCTCCATTTTTTTGGTGACTTGGGTGAACATTAGTCTAGGCCCATGGCCAAGGAATTCCGCGGTGACGTCTCTTGCGCGGAGGTCGCAGTATCAGATCGGTCAGGGTCTGGGGTTTCTGCAGGAGACCACCGCGGCGGATCATGCTCTTGGGTCAGCAAAGGTTTGGCATCTACATGGCTGTCAACCCGTCAGACCGTCAGACATTCAGCTCTAACCTCTATGTATGGCCCTCCATTTCCACCTTTTCTATCCCCTTTTTGGCCAATTCCTCATCGAGCCAATAATAGTCGCCAATCAACTTTCCCCGGTCGTCAAGCTCAAACACTAGCGGCACCCCCGTAGGAGCATTGATCTTGCTGATATCCTGGTCACTCACGCCGCAGAAATGCTTGATGAGACTACGCACAATGGACCCATGAGTCACAATCAAGACTGTTTCATGGTCGCGTAAGACGTGCTGCTCAATCACTTCCGACTGTATAAAAGGAATCAACCGCTCCATGGTGAGCCGCAACGACTCTCCACTGGGAATCAACGCCTTGTCCACCCTGTCGTATTTTTCGTCTATAGAGACGTCCTGTGTTGCAGGTGGGGGCACTGCGTTGTAGTCCCGTCGGTAGTACTGGTACCTTTCCTTGCCGTACTCCAAGAAGACCTCGTTCTTGTCTCTACCTTGAAACGAGCCATAGTGGCGTTCATTCAAACGCCAGCTTTTGATGTGCTCAATCCACAACCGCTGGATAGTCTCGAGGATGATGTACCCGGACTTGATGGACCTTTGGAGCAATGATGTGTACATGATTGTGGGCTTGATGTTGAACTTATCTAGAAGCTCTCCGGCGTGCTTGGCCTCTTGCTCGCCTTTCTCAGAAAGGGGAATGTCAATCCACCCGCAAAACTTATTCTCGTGGTTCCATTGGGATTCTCCATGGCGAAGAACTATGAGTTTATGCATGGCAAAGAATTGTTTGTGGTGGCAATGAGAAGTTGTGCTCATGGGCGAATCTTCACCGGTAGCAGCCAGGGTCACGTGACCCAACCACATTATGCACCAAGAGAGTCCTCTTAATGAGTACTCTGATATGCCTTCACTGGACCAAAACTGTGAACTTCGAAAAAAGAGCCTTTCAAAGCTCACAATTGTTTAGGGTGCTCATAGACCTTCATATTGCACAAAGCAGTTTATACTGCATTGGCGAAGTCAACGCTAGAGCTCATTAAGCGTATACTCTATTCGTCAAGATACTGATCTTAGCGAATATTTCCGGGTGGAGGGGCTATTTGCTCTTTTATTCAATGTGATTCGCTTTCAAACGCCCTTTTAGTATGCAATTGTGTGGTGATTGTCTAGCGTTTATTTTGCGCTTGTTTGGCATTTTTTGGCATTGACTTGTCTATGCAATTGTTGAAGGGTTGAGGATGCGGAAAACAGGGCTAATCTACGACATGCGAGGCTGTGTGTGCAGGACTAACGACTAGATTGCAGTTACATTGAAAACATGCTCGTCAAAGGTTTCTTGAAACTGTCATGTCACATATTTACGAGTCGAGTAGATCATTCGGAGGGGCAATTCGAAGCAATTCAGCCATGATCGTTTCCCCCAATTTGCTCCAGCCCTTGGGGATACCAGCAAGACCTTTATGTGTATGCAGGTGCAATGTTACATACGTGGGGAAAAATGTAACATGGGAATCACAATAAATGATCACGAAAGCCACCCCAAAAACAAACGCTAATATTTTTTTACAACCCTGCCGTCAAAAAGTTTGTTCCAGTCATTCCCTTTATCTAGCCCCTTCAGCATTTATTGATCATTTTCTTGACCCTTGCCCATTCCCCAGCATCTCGGCCCGCGAGCACCACAATGTCCAGTACACTCCAAATTAACACCAAAGTGAGAGCACCTCTCACTATCATCCACAGCCCCGATATGCCAGCACCATCCAAAATCTCCAAAAAACCATTTACCTGGGACGAAGTCAAACAGTTTGTGAACGATAACGAGCTCGAGGCCTTTGCCAGATCCAAGCAGGTGACAGAAGAGTATATTGCTTTCAAGAAGGACTTGAGGCAGAACAACTCCACCGTGTTCAAGCACCTTGTGGTCAATTCACTCAAGTGGGTACAGGAAAAAGACGTACAAGGTTTGAAGGACACGGATATCCGAATCCCCAGTCTGGGACATAAGCTTTTCCAGGACCCCAGCGATTTGAAGATTATCAAAAACGACTTTCGCTACTACTTTGAAGAAGATGTTACCCACCTCTGTCTTTGGAGCAAGGTGCGTATTGAGTCAGACAAAAACAGTTTGATGGGAGACCTTTCACCCGAGACTCGTGCCTTTATCGAATCTTATATATACAAGGTGTTCGTGGAGGATCTAGGCGTGCCCCGCGAGAACTTGGTGTGGTTCCGCAACTGGGAAGCGTTGCAGAGCGTAAGAGAAATCAGCCATGTGCATATTTTGATCAAGGGAATGTCCAACGAGCAGCTAACTAAGGCCTTGGCCCGATAATTTATTATACCTATACACACAAAAACTATAAATTTAATCCATACATTCCTTTGTGACATTGTCGTAGTCTAGACAACACTGTGGATTGCTCTTGATACATAACATTCAAACTTATTACATGTATCAGTATACCACATTTGCGTACACATTTCGGCATGAAGCAAAATTCTCTGGATAAGACACAATAGACTTGACAACAGTGCAATGTCTAACATATTTTACACATTTCTTTCCATAAACGTAAATTATAATATACAAATAACCCAAAGAAGTACCAGCTTAACCTCCGAAACCGTACAAGGTTCTACCTTGTCTCTTCAAAGCGTAGACGACATCGAGAGAAGTGACGGTCTTTCTCTTGGCGTGCTCAGTGTAAGTAACGGCATCTCTGATGACGTTCTCCAAGAAGGACTTCAAGACACCTCTGACTTCCTCGTAGATCAAAGCAGAAATACGCTTGACACCACCTCTTCTGGCCAATCTTCTAATAGCTGGCTTTGTAATACCTTGAATGTTGTCTCTCAAGATTTTTCTGTGACGCTTAGCACCACCTTTTCCGAGACCTTTTCCACCTTTTCCTCTACCAGACATTGTTGATTTATTTAGTAGTTGTTAATGTATAAAAAATAGAAAATAACGAGGGGCGCGGGAGGGATTTTATATATGAGGGAAATGTGCTCTCCCGGATTCTCGCTCTTGTAACGTAATGTGAAGGCCGCCGCTTGGCCAATGTTGCCCTTTCTTTTCTCGCACTGGGACGGGTCTTTCGAGGGGTGCGTCTATTTCTGCGCACCAGGAGAAGCCTTTAACTATGGCCATTTTGCGATAAAGTGCGACTTTTCCTGGGGTGTTCGCTTTCGCACCCGCGAAAAGTGGCCTTGGTCGCATGCTAGATATTACCCGAAGTTTCCGTACATCCCAGCACGCACACAAGCTGTCTTTTCGCCTCCCCCGCGCGCTTTACCTCTAAACACTGTCTTTTCCCTGTCTTACATTATCCACGCTCCTGTGCAGGCCGGCTGTTTTGTATCCCTGCGCCCTCCCCAATCCCATGTATAAATTCCGTTTGCCTCCCCTGCCGTAATCTTTTTTTTCTATCATCATTCGCAATGGCTAGAACCAAACAAACAGCAAGAAAGTCTACTGGTGGTAAGGCACCAAGAAAGCAGTTGGCCTCCAAGGCTGCCAGAAAGTCTGCCCCATCTACTGGTGGTGTCAAGAAGCCTCACAGATATAAGCCAGGTACCGTTGCCTTGAGAGAAATCAGAAGATTCCAAAAGTCCACCGAGCTTTTGATCAGAAAGTTGCCTTTCCAAAGATTGGTTAGAGAAATCGCACAGGACTTCAAGACCGACTTGAGATTCCAGTCCTCTGCCATTGGAGCTTTGCAGGAATCCGTCGAAGCTTACTTGGTCTCTTTGTTTGAGGACACCAACTTGTGTGCCATCCACGCCAAGAGAGTCACCATCCAGAAGAAGGACATCCAATTGGCTAGAAGATTGAGAGGTGAGAGATCGTAAGTGTACTGGTGCTGCTTCACTTCTCTCCTTGTATTATTTTATGTCTGTATATTAGAAATCTACGTTATCGGAATCATTTAGTAGCACAATAAAAGTTTCAAGAGGTGTATCTTCTAAAAGAGATTGCCTAATTTTTTTTCTCAGAACATGCTTCTTAAACAATTTATAGTGATATTGAGGTGTCGAATAAATTAGTGGCATGGATACATTAAAATGGATAGACATTCGGCTCAGTGCCCGGAACCAAGCCTCTTTTCTCCTGGGCTTCCGCTGCCTCTCTCAAATACGGCAAGAGAGCATCCTTGAAAATATCATAGCCTCTATATTCCTTAACGTCATCGGTCCAGCTTTCAATACCATTAAGCAATCTCCGGGGAATATATGGCTCCTTACAGATTTCCGAGATGGGAGCAAAGTATGTTCTGATAGTGAACACCACCGCTCCACTCTTGGGCAATCTCCGTAAACTTTGTCTTTCACTTCGATAGAAACACTGCTCGGCCGTCAATGCAGGACTGGCGGTGTACCAGCCCACATTGTCGTTGCTCTCGTTTCCGATGGACGTGGACCATGCCAATTTATCATCTGTTTGAATGAAGTAGTTGTTGCGCACCACAGGCTTGTCGCAGGTCAAACGAGTGAAGAACTTGGTCATGCCCGTCTGTAACTTTTCCTTATATTTGGGCACATCGCCACTTTCGTGGATCTCGTTGAGCGACATGCCGTACTTGTCTTTGAAACGCCAGAACCCAGGCAATATGATGGCTCCCGCTTTCAAGTAATAGTTCCCATCGGTGCCTTCCATCATGATGGCTAAGTCGTCCTGCACCATCTTGGCTGCCATCAACATGGGGTCTTCTTTGATTTCGTTTTGGTTGCAGTTTTTAAAGACAAACACCTCACCAGTGAGGAGGTTTTCTAGTCCATTGTGGAGCTGTCTAAATAGGGAAGGGTACCTATTGGGCAAGTAGTTCCAGAACTCGTCAAGCAACTCGAACGCGGCGTCTCTGGCCTCGGGTTCCGTGCCGTACACATCGTTGCCCAACTCGTTGGCCCGCTTGACTTTATCAGTGTGGTACTTCATCCACTCATTGTCCAACTCGATCCAGGACTCCCACTCCATGTTGCGAATGCCCATGGTGATGCTGTACCTGTCCTTGAATGCTCTGTAGGGAAGAGGTTTCGTTTTGTTGACGTCCCAGTTGGGAAAAGCAGGGGGAATGGGAGCGTTGAAGTGCTCCGGAGTCCAGAAACCCATTTTCCGATTTTTGTTCAGAACAACATGGGCTGTTGGTGTGGACTTGGTGCCCTGCTTGCTTCTCAATTTATTGGCATAGGCTGCAACTAGAGCCAAGAATGCTGCAATGTAGAGGTAGTGCTTGGGTTGGAGCACATGAAGAAAATCGGACATTTTGCAAGTATTTGGCAACGCTTTCCAAAAAACTTTAGACCTGACTCTGGAAATTGTCCTGGACATCCATGCTATTTATGGCGGTGGGTGTTATCAGCGAGCGGTTTGTCGCACCCAAAGCGGAAATGATATCCAAGTGCGGCCGCAAAAAATGCACCGAAGTAGCGAGAGCCTATAATTACCAGAAGAACTGCGCGGGACCGCAACAGCGCCCGAGAAACTCAGGCCGGCGGAAGGAATGCGGCAAAAAGCGCCACCTGGCCCACGTTCCAGATGGCAAAGTAACTAAGGGCCACAACAGCCCATCGCCGGCCATATTCGTTGCCCTGGGTCACGAGCCCCGCCAAAAACCAGTACACTATGGGCAAGAAGGTGTGTACGCGCGTGATGATCTGCACGTGCCAGAACAAGCACTGGAGAAAGAGGTACACCCCATTCACTACCAACACCGGCACCACTCTTGCCACAGGGTACATGTATGCAAAGTAGCGCACACTAAGCGCCAGAAAAAATATTGTGGGCGCCGCAAAGACAAAATTGGGGGCGTTGCCCAAAGTCCAGTACTTCAAGAAGCCATTGTTCCAGTAGTGCGCCTGGGCATAGGCAAAGAGCGACGGCATTCTGGAGTCACACCACTCGCCGCGGACACTACCATAGCAAACCCTCACGTAGCCATGCACCTGCACTGCAACAAAGGCCATTCCCAACACCAGGCCTGCTACCAAAGGAAGACGTTTGTGGACACCTTGCAACCCGTACAAATCGTACAAATACACAAGGCCTAGCAAGAGACAATTGGCCCGTAGTCCAAACGCAAGCGCTGCGAAAAGTCCACTGACAATGTATACTCCACTGCTGCCCTGTACGCTCGAGAGAGCATGGTGCGTATAGAACACGGCTCTTTTTTCTGGGTCCATCCCCAGATCAACCCCTTCACGCAGACTAATTCCCCTCCTGTCAAAAGACAATTTGTTTGAATCGGGATTTAACTCAGAATTTTCAGGATTTGGTTCAGGATTAAAATTCCTCCCTGAATCCCTCCTTAATCTTGGATCCAAACTTTTCCTTGGCCCGTCTCCTATTTTCGTCTGCCCCATGGTCCTCATGACAATTGCCCGGGTGGACACTTCTCGCATGTATAGACAAGCGAAACTAAAAAAGGACGCCGCGGACTCAGAGTAGGGCGCGGTCATAAAGGCTGCCGCAGGTGAGCATATAAAAAGCACCAGAGCAGTCAAGGCCATCCTGCGGGAGGAAAAGATCCGGGCGTCCTGGAACGTCACGTGCGTATAGTAGTAGAGCACCACGGCAGCGGCCCAATGGAACGTGTTGCTGAGGAGGGTGGCCACAATGAGCCTTGAGTAGAAGGCCGTGTCTTGGTTAACTGGAATCATGCGCACTATTCTCCACCATAGTGGGCAGAACACGAACTGATGCTCGTACTGTAGGTCGTTGACAAAGAGATCGCTGAAGTAGACGGCGTCCCAAGTGACCAACTTCTCAAAATACCGCTCAATAAGCCATTTACTCATAGACGATAAGATGGAATTGACCCTGGGGCTGGCCGTGTGGAACGTGACCATGGCTGTCTTCTGCGCCGTGTACTTTTCCAAGAGAAGCCTGGAGGAAACATCGAATTGGCTGGGCACAAAGATGATGATGAATGCTTGTACCAACTTGAGCAGCACGAACACCATCAGAAGCCGCGCCAAAACCCATGTGAACTTCATTACGACTAGCTTGGATGGGTGATCTAAATGAGTGGGTTCAGATCATCATTACATGTGCGCGTCACGTGCCGCATTGCCTAGCCAATACTGTAGCTTATAGGAAAAGGTACACTCTATTCATATATTAAATTACTTCTTACCGAATTGAGCTCCGAAACTGTCGATGATACCGCTGACAGATTGTGGGTTGGACAAGGTAGAGATGTCTCCCAATTGGTCTGCTTCGTTGGAGGAGATCTTACGCAAGATTCTTCTCATGATTTTACCAGATCTGGTCTTTGGCAAGTCCTTGACAATGATCACTGACTTTGGTGCAGCAAATGGACCAATATGTTGTCTGACAACCAAGATCAATTCTTTTCTAAGGGCAAAGGCCTCATCGGAGTTCTCGTGGTTCTCAATCTTGCTAGCGTATTCGTCCTTCAATGCAACGAACGCAATGACTGCTTGTCCAGTCAAGTCATCGTTGATACCAACGACAGCTGACTCGGAAACACCCTGGTGCTCAATCAAAGCTGCTTCGATCTCGGCAGTAGACAATCTGTGTCCAGACACGTTCACAACATCGTCCACTCTTCCTCTGATCCAGTAGAATCCGTCGTGGTCTCTGGCTGCTCCGTCTCCAGTAAAGTAGTAACCTGGGTATGGTCTCAAGTAGGTGTCCATGAATTTTTGGTGGTTGTTGTACACGGTACGAGCCATGGAGGGCCAGGTGTTCTTGACAGCCAACACACCTTCGACGTCGTTGCCCTTGATTTCAACTCCAGTGACTGGGTCAATAAGGCAGGTGTCAATACCAAAGAATGGGAGAGAAGCGGAACCAGGCTTGTTTGGAGTGATACCGGCAATTGGAGCAATGAAGTGCGAGCCGGACTCCGTCTGCCAGTAAGTGTCCGTGACGTGACAGTGGCCCTTACCAACATGAGTGTTGTACCATTCCCAGATATCTGGGGAGATAGGTTCACCGACTGATCCCAATGTTCTCAATGAAGACAAATCGTACTTCTCAATCTCTTGCTCGCCAGACTTTCTCAAAAGACGCAAGGCCGTTGGGGCAGTGTAGAAGTGGGTAACCTTGTGCTTTTGAATGATTTGGAACAAACGCCCAAAGTCAGGGTAGGCTGGAGTACCTTCAAAAACCACAGTTGGAACACCTAAAAGCAAAGGTCCATAAAGAGCATATGTGTGACCGGTGATCCAACCCACGTCTCCGGCAGTGAAGAGGGTGTCCTCGGGCTGAATGTCGAAGATGTATTTGGTGGTGAGAGCTGCACCAAGCAAGTAACCACTGGTGGTGTGGACAACACCCTTGGGGGTACCGGTGGAGCCCGAGGTATACAACAAGAACAATGGGTCTTCGGAGTTAACCGACACAGGAGGGCAGTAGCCAGGAAACTTCTCTGCCTCCTCGTGCCACCAGAAGTCTCTACCGGAAAGGAAGGCGACGCTGTCATTTCCAGTACGCTTGTGCACCAAGACCTTCTGCACGGAAGGACAGTCAACCAAAGCCTCATCACACAACTTCTTGATGTTGATGGTTTTACCTCCACGCTTACCTTCGTCACAGGTGATCAAGGCCTTACACTTGGCGTCGTTGACACGGTCTCTGATAGAGCCGGCAGAGAAACCAGCAAAGATCACCGAGTGGATGGCACCCAATCTGGCCACAGCCAACATGGCAATGATGGCATTGGCATTCATGGGCAAATAGATGGCCACGGTGTCACCCTTCTTGATACCCCAGCTCTTCAAAATACCTGCAGTCTTGGAGACTTCTCTCAAGAGCTCTGCGTAGGTCAATCTGTAGGAGTCCTTCTCATCATCAGCCTCGTAGATAATGGCAGTCTTGTTGGGGGTAGTATAAGCCCATCTGTCCACACAGTTGTAGGATGCGTTCAACTCACCGCCCACGAACCACTGGATGTCACCGTTGGTCAAGTCACCAGCCTTGGTCTTGACAAAGTCTCTGTCCCAGTGCAACAATTCTCTGGCCTTAGGGCCGAAGAAGGCCTCAGGGTCCTGGATGGATTGCTTGTACAACAGTTCATACTCCTCGAACGACGAGAGATGGCCCAAGTTTGGCTGTCTCTCGAAAAACTCCTTGGGAGTGTGGTGTTTCTGGATGTTGTTGGCCTCGTGAACGACCTTATGATCTGCCTGGGTCATTTGTCTGGGGTTAGTATAGATTCAAGATGCCATTTGACAATGAAAGTAGTGAATAAAGAGAAAAGCAGCACAGGAAGAATAGGTCCGGCCAAAATAGGGGGTCTAGTTTCTGCTTTTGCCGTCTTTTATTGGTCAACACACATACCTGTTTGGGTGGAAAGAAAGTTGCAACGATTCTGACTCGCGGTCGCGTAATTTGGTTCGTATAGATTTTTTTTTGGGTCTGGCAGATACACTACTAATCTGGAGAAGTTGGGTAAAAAAGCTGGAAAATTAATGCGCCTTAAATAGACTTGAATGCAATAAACACTACCAATTCGTTCAATGCGAAAGGATTTTGCGATCTGCTTATTTCAAGATGGAATTCTTCGCTGCAGATTTAATAAACACTTTTGATATGGCCTAAAAAAATGTCTGTCAATAGGTTTGGATTGTTCGAGTGTTTGATTGTGAGTGTTTCTGTTGACGACGCGGAGGTTGGCGTAGCAGCAGTGCGTAGGATAACCTGCTTAATTTTGCGACTGCTAAATGGAGGGACTTCTGCGACTAATACTGCGAAGAATACTGCAACTGAGAAAGTGCTGCCACCAATGAATAAAGAATAAATAAAATTTTGTGTGGTTAAGAAAAAGCCATTTGCCAATGGGGCTGTCGGAGGCCCTTTATATTATACCCCCACACCCCGGACTTACGGGTTTGTGTCACGTAGTCGCACCTTGCCGGAGTATGGGGTAGGCTCCGTACGCCCGACCTCTGGTGGGTTCGTACTTAGGCGCACTTCCGGCACTCCCGTGGAACGTACCATCTGGACTGGAGGCTTCCGAGACTCACACAAAAGATAATGGGCAGCACCAATTGGCAGACAGACCGGATTGACAAATTCAGACTAATAAAACAATCTGACAATCTAACGAATCTGAAAATTGGACAAACCAGACAAAATGTCTCTATAGTGTCTGATACTTGATAGACCAGCCAATGGCGTCCCGGACTTTGTAAGCTCCGTAATCAGTGCATACACACTCGTCCTTAAGCACACCCCTAACACCGGCCGACAAACCTCACCCACGGCTACGAGAAGGGCTCATAACCATCGTTGATTCAACGGTACCTTAACAATTCTGGAACACCTAAAAAGTAAAGCTGTAAAAACATACCAATAATGAGGATTCTGGGCACCTCGAATTAAGCGTTTTTTCATGGACCACAATAACCACTGTGGCTTTGCAGCGGGTTCATCCCAGCACACTTCACTACAATGCTTAAAGGACTACAACAATAGCTTATGCATCTCATACCGGCACTTCTTCACTTATTTTCTACAAATGTTCACTTTTAATACATTACATTACTCTATCATATCAGACCTAGCTCGCTAAATCGTTTAGTCAACCTCCTCAACAGTTGGACCATCGTTAGATGGAGCAGCACCAGCGTCACCGGCACCAGGGAAACCACCTGGAGCAGCACCACCTGGAGCAGCACCGGCTTGGTAGGCCTTGGCCATGATTGGGTTGACGGTTCCCTCCAATTCCTTTTGCTTGTCGGAGAACTCCTCGGTGGAGGCGGTTTGGTTCTCGTCCAACCAGGAGATGGCCTCGTCGGCGGCCTTGGTGACGGTCTCGACGTCAGAAGCCTCCAACTTGGACTTGAACTCCTCCTCACCCAAGGTAGTCTTCAAGGAGTAGGCGTAAGACTCCAATCCGTTCTTGGCTTGGACTCTGGCAGCCTCAGCCTCGTCCTCCTCCTTGAACTTTTCGGCCTCGGAGACCATTCTCTCAATGTCCTCCTTGGACAATCTACCCTTGTCGTTGGTGATGGTAATCTTTTGAGTCTTACCAGTACCCTTCTCCAAAGCAGACACGTTCAAGATACCGTTGGCGTCAACGTCGAAGGTAACCTCAATTTGTGGAACACCTCTTGGGGCAGGTGGGATACCAGACAACTCGAACTTACCCAACAAGTTGTTGTCCTTGGTCTTGGCTCTCTCACCCTCGAAGACTTGAATCAACACACCTGGTTGGTTGTCAGCGTAAGTGGAGAAAGTCTCAGACTTCTTGGTTGGGATAGTGGAGTTTCTTGGAATCAACTTGGTCATGATACCACCAGCGGTCTCAATACCCATGGACAATGGAGCAACATCCAACAACAACAAGTCTTGAGTCTTGGAAGAAGTGTCACCAGACAAAATGGCGGCTTGGACAGCGGCACCGTAAGCAACAGCCTCATCTGGGTTGATGGACTTGTTTGGCTCCTTACCGTTGAAGAAGTCGGACACCAACTTTTGGACCTTTGGAATTCTGGTGGAACCACCAACAAGGACGATCTCGTCAACTTGGGACTTGTCAACCTTGGCGTCTCTCAAGACCTTCTCGACAGGGTCCAAGGTGGATCTGAACAAGTCTTGACACAACTCCTCGAATCTAGCTCTGGTGATAGATGTGTAGAAGTCAACACCCTCGTACAAGGAGTCAATCTCAATGGAGGTTTGAGCAGAGGAAGAAAGGGTTCTCTTAGCACGCTCACAAGCAGTTCTCAATCTTCTGAGAGCTCTTTGGTTGGTGGACAAGTCCTTCTTGTTCTTTCTCTTGAATTCGTTAACAAAGTGGTTAACCAATCTGTGGTCGAAATCCTCACCACCCAAGTGAGTGTCACCGGCGGTAGACTTGACCTCGAAGATACCGTCCTCAATGGACAAAAGAGAGACATCGAAAGTACCACCACCCAAGTCGAAGATCAAAACGTTCTTCTCTTGTTCGGTCTTCTTGTCCAAACCGTAAGCAATAGCGGCAGCGGTTGGCTCGTTGATGATTCTCATGACGTTCAAGCCAGCAATCAAACCAGCATCCTTGGTGGCTTGTCTTTGAGAGTCGTTGAAGTAAGCTGGGACAGTGACAACAGCGTCCTTGACCTCAGTACCCAAGAAAGACTCAGCAGTCTCCTTCATCTTGGTCAAGATCATAGAAGAGATTTCCTCAGGGGAGAAGACCTTGGTCTCACCCTTGTACTCAACTTGGATTTGTGGCTTACCACCCTTGTCGACGACAGCGAATGGGAAGTGCTTGACGTCACCTTGGACCTCAGCATCGCTGAACTTTCTACCGATAAGTCTCTTGGCGTCGAAGACGGTGTTGGCAGGGTTCATGGCGGCCTGGTTCTTGGCAGCATCACCAATCAATCTCTCGGAGTCAGTGAAAGCAACGAAAGAAGGAGTGGTTCTGTTACCTTGGTCGTTTGCAATAATTTCGACACGGTCGTTGGCAAAGTGTGCCACACATGAGTAAGTAGTTCCTAAATCAATACCGACAGCTTTAGACATGTTTAATTAGTATGATGATAAAAATAAAAAAAATTTGAAAGGTCGGGCGAGTGTCTACATTTATACTGGGCTGAAATGCTGCCGGAGCGACTGGAAAGTTCTATAGAATTCTATGGAGAAAAGTGCGAACGAATCACGTGGAACAGTCCAGATTGTTCTAAGGCACATTGACGTAATTGCCCTATGGGGGGTTATTGACCGAAGACACGCCTTGGAGTTGGTGATTTTTTACGTACACATTTTTCTGGACGGTTCCAGAATCACCCTACTTATTTTTTATGTGTTGCTTACTATTTTCGGTCCTCAATGGCGGGTGCTAGTGTACTGAGACAGCTCTCACTGGAAGGTTCCAGAATACAATTTAGTGAGCACTGCTATAGTTGGGTGGTGTATACCGGAAAGTGCTCAAGACAAGGACAAAGTGGACAAATGAGATTTGGGTAGCGTATTTGATTTGGAATTGACTTGAGCAGGGTACTGTACGGGTTATTCAGATATTACTGGTGAAGACACTTTGGGGCATTCGGCCGAGAACCACATTGATGCAAACAGGGTGCGAGGAGCAATCATCGTCATGCAGTCTGAGTCCGAGACTGCCGGTAGCAATTAGACACTAACTTCTGTAACCGGTAAAAGTGAACCCCATGTGTATTAGGGTAATGTACGCTAAACATACACAGTGGGACAAAGCGTATGTCTGATTATCGTACACCCACAAAAAAGAGNGCGTATGTCTGATTATCGTACACCCACAAAAAAGAGAGCCCGATGCGGGGCTCGAACCCGCAACCTTTTGATTGACCTTAGAAGATTAAGAGTCAAATGCTCTACCGATTGAGCTAACCAGGCTTTTCTTGAGCGAAAAATTTTCCAGTTGAATATGTTTGATTCAAATAACAGAACGTATTAGCTCATAGTTATTTGATTGATATCAACTTCAATATCATCAGAATTGGTAGCCTTTGAAGCTTCTAAACTGCATTGTACTTCTTAGCCTGGACATATGCAAGCATAAGACTCGATATTTAAGAAAGCGTGAGGGCCAATTACTTTATTTAATCAATTGGATTTTGGCTACATGGTTCTTTCGACTAAAATTCAATTATGTACGCATATTTTTGATGAACTCTAGAGGGGAGAATGATAAATATTTCATAGGCAGATACATGGTGCCACTTTAAAGTACTCACATGAGTGCAAGTAGGTACCGACAGAGAATTTGTCCTCTGAACAGAATAGTCAGTATGAAATACTCTGACAGATTCTCTCTTGATCACAATTGCTTTCTTTCTTAAAATTGCTTCTTCTCCTGGACCTCAGCCTGTACAGAGGAGCCGAGCTTGGAAACAAGGCCCTTGAATGTCACCCAGGCGTTCTTGACTGCAGGCACACTAATACGGTTGACCAGCTCATCCACTCTGACCTCCACGGACTTGATGGCACTTCTAGTGTAAGCAGACTTTTGGAATCTCAAGATGATGAACAAGACAAACGACACGAAGGGAACCAAGGAGTTAGCTCTAAAGGTAATGAGCCTCAAGAACAATATTACCAAGGTGTATACCTCCAACAAAGCAGCCAAGCCAATAGACTTGTTGTTGTTGGTGGTGACAAAGTTCTCGATCTGCAAGCTCAAGTTGTGGGAGTCAGGAATGCCAAAGTGAGGCAATAAGGTGTTTCTGGCGTACGACAACACATGGAACGTCAGGAACAACACAAACGGTGTCAAGGTCAACAACACATACGGACTGAAGACAAAGAGCGACAAGGCCAAGGCCAAGTACTGCACATTATCGTCTCTGGCAAGGGTTTTGAAGTTGGCGCCGTTCTTTTTGGTGAACTGGAAAATCAACACACCAAAGCTCTCAATCACTCCCACAAGGGCAAGCTTATACCAGAACCGATAGCAATTAGGGAAGATTCTCAAGTAGGTGAGTAGGTAGAGTACAAACGAGAGCACGGTCAAGACATGGCCCACAAACCAAGCAAACTGCAAGCTGGTGAAGAGCGAAGCGTCAGAGACAGCAGGCTTGGAGGAGGCAGGGGCAGATGCGGAGGCAGCGGGTTTGGGCTCCGGATCGCTTGTTTTAGGAGATTGACTAGACATGGCTCTTTGGAGGGTTAGAACGAGGTGTTTTTGGTGTGTTGTTTTCGGTGTTGTTTTCGGTGTGTTGGTTTAAAATGTGGTGCTTAAAATCGGTGCTCGTGTGACTGGGAAAGTGGTTAAAAAGGGCTATGGAGGTTTTTCTATCAGTCCCGATTACGCAACGCAAGCAAGCGACGAAGCCCGGTGCGTGCACTCCTCCCGAGATTGTGCCGCATTCTCTCGTGGCTACTGGGAGTAAAGAAGGGGTAGGGAGAAAAAGAGAAAGCTTTGGAATTTTTGCGGATTGTGCTTTATTTATAGTCTTTGTTTGTGTCTTTGTGTCTCTGTGTCTTTACAAGGGGCTTCCACGCCTCGTGGTGGATTTTTGCCGGCCCCTTTAATTCTCTCTTGTGGGAGAGCAAGTTTCCAAGTAAAGTAATATCCATGTGCACTCAGGGCAAAGTGTAAACCATCATGACATGGCACCATAATATATGCTCACCATAACATATACTATGAAGGTTGTATATAACTCGAGTATGTATTTTGTTCAATTCATTATACGTTTCCACTTCCATAATGTACTTTGAAGGAATCGGTAGTTATCTATCTTTAGCCCTAACGGTCAGATCTGAGCAATCTCACAACGCACCAGCGCACTCAGCGCAGTAAATAGCGAGAATAGTGAGCGATATGAAGTGATACTACATCTAATACTATATTAATAGTATAAGAATGGCATTAGAGTGTAATATAGAACACAAATAAATACAAAACTAGGAAACAATATTGGAATATAATAGATCATGGTATAATTGGCTACGTGGTGTAGTATTGTAGATCTGCAATGGCTGCGCACTCACTCCTTGAATTACTGCACCAATGAAGGTATCATCAAATAATACTACCCGTTAAAACCACATCTACATCCACCCAAACTACTCTGCACTAAACTATACCATGTAAATGCTAAACACTACATCAATTCAAATACAGGAAAACAGGAAGTAGTATGCAGGAAACACATCTTTAGAAATGTATCATCCTACTCTAGCCACATTTAACCTTCTGATACTACTTGATGACTTGAAATTTTGTGACTACAGATGGTTAATATTGATGGTGTTGAATAGTCATGGTGAGAATGAGGCTCTGCTGCGTAGTATCACAGGTGTGCGACTGCTACATATTGCTGCACTGAATTACTCACTAGTACTTCACTAGTACTTCATTAGTACTTCACTAGTACTTCACTAGCACGTCACTAGTACTACTTCACTAGTACTACTTCACTAGTACTACTTCACTACTAGTACTAGTACTACTTCACTACTAGTACTAGTACTACTTCACTACTAGTACTAGTACTACTTCACTACTAGTAGTTTTGCTTCACTACTAGTAGTACTGCTTCACTACTAGTAGTACTGCTTCACTACTAGTTTTACTGCTAAACAGTTGGGCTATTAGTGCTATGGATCCCAGTGTTTGAAGTAGTAGAAGTACTTTGGGTATACCGTAATATATGGTTCTATGGATGCAGTTATTTTGTAGTAGTACTTGTAGAGACAAGGAATAAACTACGTACTACTGTAGTGTTATGTAGCACTAACACTCCAAACTAATGCTGCTATGTACTACTGTTTTATTTCCAGCCCTCATGACATTCATGATGCTTATGACATATTAATGATGGTAATTAGACTATACAACACCCTAGCATATTGTATTGCTAGACTATAGACTCTACTAGACTTATTATAGTATAGTACTACTACACTACTAAAGTTACTATAGTACTGCTACACTACTAAAAGTTACTATAGTACTACTACACTACTAAAGTGTACTATAGTACTACTACACTACTAAAAGTTACTATAGTACTACTACACTACTACACTGTAATAGTGCCACACTAACACCACCCAATTCTTGACCCACCATATCGAGAACCAACTTGCTACCATACTACTTTATAGTACGCTGTTGGATCATTCTGGAACGTTAAGGTTTAAGTTTTCTTTACTCGTGATGATTATTTCAGAACGGAACCTCAGCTTCCTTTTCGTGTTTCCAGAGAAAACGTGGCTTCGGAAAACTCTTTACAAGAATAGCAGTGATTGTTCTAGCACATGGCAAGCCACCATCTCTACACGATGACCGAGGAGGCATTAACAATAACCACTGGTAGGACCTGATGGTGTCCCCTATAATATCTCTATGGATAAGTCTCTAGTGGATCTACAACTATTACTATCTACTCTAGTACTCCAGTACCATACGCTACTCTATGGTGTACTATAAGGACAGACAAGCTTATATACTAGGCTTTCCTATAACCATTACGCTATACTATACAGTTGTGTGCTACCTGCTACTATTTCACACACAACACTACACTGTACTAATGACATACTCAAGATACTCACCACTATTATGGGACTATTAAGTAGCACAACACAGAGTACGGTCTTGTAGTACGCTTAAAAGGGTATTCATTATGAGTGTATTCATTATGAGTGTATTCATTATGAGTGTATTCATTATGAGTGTATTCATTATGAGTGTATTCATTATGAGTGTATTCATTATGAGTGTATTCATTATGAGTGTATTCATTATGAGTGTATTCATTATGAGTGTATTCATTATGAGTGTATTCATTATGAGTGTATTCATTATGAGTGTATTCATTATGAGTGTATTCATTATGAGTGTATTCATTATGAGTGTATTCATTATGAGTGTATTCATTATGAGTGTATTCATTATGAGTGTATTCATTATGAGTGTATTCATTATGAGTGTATTCATTATGAGTGTATTCATTATGAGTGTATTCATTATGAGTGTATTCATTATGAGTGTATTCATTATGAGTGTATTCATTATGAGTGTATTCATTATGAGTGTATTCATTATGAGTGTATTCATTATGAGTGTATTCATTATGAGTGTATTCATTATGAGTGTATTCATTATGAGTGTATTCATTATGAGTGTATTCATTATGAGTGTATTCATTATGAGTGTATTCATTATGAGTGTATTCATTATGAGTGTATTCATTATGAGTGTATTCATTATGAGTGTATTCATTATGAGTGTATTCATTATGAGTGTATTCATTATGAGTGTATTCATTATGAGTGTATTCATTATGAGTGTATTCATTATGAGTGTATTCATTATGAGTGTATTCATTATGAGTGTATCTATTTATGACTGTAGTCTAGTGTTTGATGTAGTATACGAATAGAGGCTGGATCTAGATACTACAGGTGCCTTTATCAAATTAAAGACATCGCAAAGACCGTACCATAAGAGTCTCACAGACATGATCTCTCCTACTATATCCCACCACTCATAGCACTCAGACATGCTTGATCTTGGGCAAGATATGACCGCCCTCTAATGACTACTACTACACTACTTTCCTACATACCACAGTACTGCTCTAGTCTAATGTCTAGTACTGTGGTGTAAAGATTAGTCCACAACTCTTCATCTATAAATTGTACTGATGTACTCACTGACAGTTCCACAGTTCTATTCACTATTCACTACTACTGGTACTGACTACTACTTTTCACTATACTACATACTATATACTGCTATTGTTTTAATAATACTTGACGTCAGTAGCACTAGTATACTTATGGTGACGGTAGATGTAAGTGAACTTGGTGACTTCTAGTAGTACTTTAGTCATTCTACTCTCAACCAATTGAAGAATCTACAAAAGCTAGCGGTATTGGAACAGTCGCCAAGATATCAATTTCTGGTCATACATTCTAAGCAACATTTTCTAGCAATAAAGTGAGCTAGTTACTAACGTAAGAAACCCTTACGCGATTTTTGGGCTGCTGGCGCAGGCACCGGCTCAGTGGGCAAGCTCTTTTGCTTTTCCAACTGGGCCTTCTTGTCTTCCAACAACTTGATTTGCTTGGTCAACTTCTCCTTCATCTCCTTGTGTCTGGAGAACAAGTCGGCCTCCGATCTCTGTAGCTTCTTCTCCTTTTCGCTAACCTTTTGTTGGAACACAGCCTTCATCTCGGCCTCCATCTTGGCCAACTTGGCCTCGTGCAAGGCACGCTCTTCCTCTTGTTTGGTCAAGGGGTCAAACTCCTTGAACACAGAGTTATCTTGCTCAATGCCCATCTTCTGCAACTTCTCCGATCTGTACTTCTCGTACAAATGGTCGGATGTGGTCTCACGCAACTCCTCCAAGTTGGTACGGATCAACAACTGCCTCAATCTGACAAAGTCGTTTTGGTTCTCATTGTCAACCTCTATGACTCCCCATGGGTATGCTCTTCCTCTGACGGTTCTACCGTCAACGGTTTGCACATCTTGCGTCGAGCCAATCACCGCAAAAGGGAAGGAGGCAATCAATGCCTTGGAGGCAAGTGTGGTTTCGTCGTCGTCGTTCTCGAACACCTGGGGCGAGAACACCTTAATCTTTTGATGCTTAATGTCGGCCAACACTCTGGCCTTGAACTCCTGCACTTCCTCATCAATAAGAGTGTCGGACTTGGCAATCACGGGTATCAAGTTGACCTTCTCGTGCACCAGCTTCATCAAATGGATGTCCAAGGCCTTCAAAGAGTGGCCAGTGGGCTCGATGAAGTACAACAATGCATGCACTCTGTTGTCGGTGATGGCGGATCTGTTGACTCTGCTCTCAGCCTCCAAGTAAGTATCGAATCTGGTGTTGATATCGTCAACGATGGGCTTCCACGATTCCGAGTTGTTGACGTGCTCGCCAAAGCCTGGTGCAGTGATGATGTTTAACTTCAACTTGACACCATCTTCCTCAATCTCACACGAGGTGTTTTCAATGGTCACAGAAGGAATATCCTCGTCACTCTCAATCTTAGAATCCTCGTCCTCGTGTTTGGGAGCCAACACCTCGCGGTTGAACAAGGTGTTGATCAAAGTGGCTTTTCCCAAGCCGCCCTCACCAATCACCATACAGTTGAAGGTGAAACCTCTCCTGACGGACTTGCGGTGCCATTGCTTGGGCAAGTTGGCGAAGCCAACGAATCCGTTGACCTTGCGTCTAATGATCTTGAGCTCTTGATCCATTGTGTGGTCTGGGAAGAAAGTGGTTTGGAGGGTCCAAGAGCGAGTATTTGTATATGTTTTTTTCCTCTTGTGTCAGGACACAATTCAGATAGGGCGTGTCGCGAAGGCGCAAATCGGGGCTCACGTGACCATATTCTACCTGCCTTTTGCAGATGCACATGCCAATCCACTGCCTGTTACTGTGTGATTGTGCTATGATGGCGTCATCGCGAAGTGGACGATTATTTATCAAATGAAGTGTGTATGAAATGTGTATAAAGTGTGTCAAGGTGTGGGATATGAGCAAAGAGTAAAGAAAATGAAATATGTGGATTATATATGATCGAGTATAATCATGAATCTGAAGTTAGCAATTTTAGAGGATAAATTCAACGATATCCCGGGATTTGATGATCAGTTGTTTGTGGTCGCCGATTGTGCCAGTTGAGTGTGATCGATCGTCAGTTGAGCGTGATCACTGAATGGATCAGATTGTTTGATCAGTGAGATGCATTCTGGCCCTGGAGATTGTCGCGCAAAAATTGTAAGCCTAGCTTGGCAAATGCCTCCATGTTCTGCGACCGATCAGAAAGTCCCGTCTCGTGCCTGCAGGACACCTCCCCCAGAGGACCACTCAACCCAAGGTAAACCGTGCCCACGGGGTTTTCGGCCGTGTCGTTGGATGAGTGTAGGTGGAGGTCAGTGGTGGGCCCCGCAAACCCGGTTTCTGAGAGCACGTAAGTGGAGCCCAATTCATATTTGGTTGTGCGGGCCAATTTGAGCACCACCTGCTCCAGAGGGCCCATGTACGACTTGATATCGTCTTCGGACCAACCCGAGAGCTTCAATCTTTGTTTCAACAGATACACCAATTTGCCTCCAATGTAGAAGTTGGACGCGCCGCTCACTGACACAATGTATGCTGACAAGAGGCCTCCACAGGCTGCTTCAGAGATGGCAAGCGTCTGGTTCCTGGCCCGCAAAATGGCTGCGATTTCCTCCACCAAAACACGCACCTCTTGGGGCGGAAACTGCGTCATTTGGCAATTTTATACTGCTAGCGTCCGGTCACGTGAGCTGCCAAGGGACAAATCAAGGTAGAGAAGAAAGAGAAGGTGTTTGTTGAAGTGCTCGTAGTGCTCGTGGTGCACTGGGCTCATGGCACGCACCCGTGCACCATGGAGTGCGGGTGTGGCAAGAAATCCCAACATACTCTGCCTAACACCCTCCAACTACACCCTTCAACTTCTGCCATGAGTACCACCATCAAATTCAATGCCGGAAAAATCCATTACGACGAAGATACAAAGAAATGCACGCCATTGCCGCACAAGGGTCAGATCACCATTGGGCCCTCTGCAGACGACGAGGGCTTCCTTGACTTTGTGTGGACTCCCAAATCCAACAATGGCGTAGAAAAAGATGAGCTTTTGATCATTCCTGGTGACATGACCTTCAAGCCCGTGACCTCGTGCACCACCGGACGGGTGTGTGCCTTGACGTTTCTCTGCTCAGGAGACAAGAACTTGTACTGGCTTCAAGACGTGGGTGACGACGACGAACTAGATAAATGGACGGAAAAGGACTTGGAGTTGTTGAAGGCCGTGCAGAACATCATTACTCCTGCCGATGAAGATGGCCACACTGAGCCCAAGAGTGCCGTTGAAATCACCACGCCAGAGATCCTCACGGGAGACGAGTAAGTACAATAGACAAGACATTTCGCTGTGGACGCTTGAGAGAGACAATATATTAACACCCCCAGAGTTTTCGACGAATACGACCATTTCCCGGTGTTGCTGATTTCAGACGTTTTGAGGGAGGACCTTATCCAGAAGTATCTTGACACTTTGTCTCAGGAGGAGCTTGTGGAACAGTATGGAGATATATTGCCCGAAGCGACAGAGCCTACCAAGAAGGAGATCATGAAGGTGGTGCAGAGTGAGTTTTTCAGAAAAGCATCTGCCGAACTCAGTCTGAATTTCAATGAAAACGGCATGGGGCAACTCATGAGCCGGAGCTACGGCTACACTTACCCTGGAGAAGGGCTTGACGCATTCTTGAGGGGAATCCGGTCCATTAAGAAGAAGCGCGAGAGGGCCGAAAAAAGAAGTCGCGGGGAATCGTGAGATCCTGAAGCAGTGAACTGAGATTCTCAATCAGCAGAAAAGCCAGTCATATCAGTAGAAATTAGTGATAATTGACACGCCTAAGATTCGCTGAATTGGCTGACTTACCGGGCTTTTTTGAGGTCCAAGCTCCACTGGTGCATGTCACCGAGATCGCTACGCTCCAGCTGCAATACCTAGCTCCAATGTAATAAATAATGCATCACAAGGCCATCGATACTTTGAAAGAGATCATCAAGATCATTCAAGATCATTCAAGTTAATGAATAAGATCACTCAAGATCATTCAAGCTAATGAATAAATTCATTCAAGATCAATCAAGTTAATGAATAAGATCACTCAAGATCATTCAAGCTAATGAATAAATTCATTCAAGATCATTCAAGCTAATGAATAAATTCATTCAAGTCAATTAATAAACAGATTAATAGTTCATTTTGAAATCCTCTTAAGTTCATGTTTCATTTGCGCTTCACTCATTGTGTGCCTGGAGTGCTTGAAAGCACACAGATTTCAGGCTTACTGTTCCCCTATTTTGGGTATATGAGTACATGCAAGAGAAGAAAAGAAGGGACCAGAACTAATATAGCAAGACGGGAAGGGGAATGGATCTATAAATAGACAAAACACAAAAGCAACTACAGACACAAACACAAACACACGGAGCCTAATAAATAGAGGCCCCTTGCCTAATAAGTGTAGCAGTAGCTGGAACAGTAGCTGCAAGAGGAGAGCAGCTGGAAGAGAGCAGCTGGAGCCAGTATATGTTGCGCGCACACTACTTGCTCGTACGAGCTCCGCGAACAGTGAGACCTCCAGCCTAAAGCGAAAGAGCGAAAGAGAGCTAGTCTCAGCACCCCATCCCCACACCTCTGCCCCCACCGCCTTATTCCACCGAGCAGAGCAGTCACTTTAGCTACGCATCAGAAAACACTCAACACTTCGCCTGGTGTTCCATTGCTGTACGTCCTCCTCTTGGAATTACCTATACCCATTGGGCAAGAGACGGTACTCTCCAGAGGCCGCAACTTCCACCCAGCATAACCCCACCCCACAACACGCCCGTCCTAGCCCCCCCTTTTTTTTTCTTCTTCTAGATGCAAGCCCTAGCACATGCCCGCTAATATGTCCGCCAACCCCGAACCCAGTCATCGCAAAGATTCGCTAGTGTCTCATATCAAGGCCGTGCCTGCACAGGTCACGCTTCTGCCCGTCACTTCAGCGGCGGATGGAGGCAAGGACGCAGAAAACAGCCAGAAATCGCTTTTTGGCAAGGTGGCCACGTTGCTCCAAAGGTCTGTGGCCCGGTCCCGAGAAGGCTCCATATCTCCAGACCCCAGTCTGCCGAGTGCACAAGCGTCCCCTCAATTGGCCAGTCATACCAGTGCATTTTCCAGTCCTCCACAGAACCATGTCCATAATGCCGGGCGTACGCCGATAAGCAGTCCGGGTAGTGCAGACACCCTGCAACTGCACCGGTCCGGGTCTTTCAAGGAGACCAAGTATGTGTCGCTCGAGTACGACCCTCGGTCCAAGCGCAAGGTGCTCAACTCATACGAGATCCTCCGGGAAATCGGCCGGGGCGAGCATGGTAAGGTCAAATTGGCCCGGGACTTGGTCAGCGATGAGTTGGTGGCCATCAAGGTCATGAGTCGAAAGAGCAAGGATAAGCTGTTGCGCATGAGGAAGTCCTTGAACCACGACCAGAAGTATAACGACTACGAGGCCAAAATCAGGCGTGAGATCGCCATCATGAAGCGCTGTGATCACAAGTACATCGTTAAGTTTAAGGAGGTCTTGGACGATGTCAGCCTGTACAAGATTTACCTTGTGTTGGAATACATGGAGAAGGGCGAAATCATCTGGAAGCGCAAGTCGCCGGCCACGAACCATTGTGTTCACCCGAGCGACTTGCATCTTCCTTGTGCCTCGGACTCCACCGATAACGTCAGCAGCAAGCTCAACGAAACGTGCATCAATGTTGCTTCCGAGGACAACGATTTGTTATCGTACGAGTTCTTGCCCAACCTCACCTTCAAGCAATCTCGAAGGGTCTTTAGACATGTTTTGCTTGGGCTCGAGTATTTGCATTTACAAGGGATCATTCACCGCGATATCAAGCCGGCCAACTTGTTGGTTAGCTCAGACTACACCGTCAAAATCTCCGACTTTGGCGTGTCCTTTGCATCTTCACTTGACTCCGCGGACGATGGCCAGTACTTCAGTGAAATGGAGTTGGCAAAAACCGTGGGGACACCTGCTTTTTTTGCACCTGAATTGTGTCAAACCAGTTTCTCCAATAACAACAGCTTCAGCAACGCAGACTCGGAGGTAGCCACCGCTCGATCGCGAGACGGCTCTGTGCTACCTAAAGTGGACCATAAAATAGACATCTGGGCATTGGGGGTGACGTTCTATTGTCTTCTATTTGGCCGAGTGCCGTTCAATGCCGAGTCTGAGTTTGCATTGTTTGACGTTATTGTCCACCAGGAATTGGAGTTCCCCGAGTCCTGCACATCCTTCAATGCCCCACAGCCAGTTTCGGAGCAGGAGTTCGAGCTGGCCAAGGACTTGCTACGGAAGCTCCTAGACAAAAATAGTGCCACAAGATACGACATTGACGACATTAAGCTGCATCCGTTTGTCTCCATGGATCTCGAGAACAATAATGCGGAGCTCGAAGAACTTTTCTTTCTCAACCTGGCTTTCGACAGGAGCAAGGGCTTTGGCTCTCACAACTTGCTGAATATATCCTCGAGGTTTGGCTCCACCGATAGTGCTGCTGGTATTGTCAGACGGGTGAACTTGTCGCTTTCCAGGGCTCTGAACCATGATCTCAACATGGCTGCTGAAATCAACAATGCTGACTCAGAGCTGAGCTCCGACCAACGGACTTCTTATCCTCAAAGCGACTCTGCACCGCCTGGTTTCATTCCCCAAACATCATCAGCCACGCAGCAAATCTCTCGTGCCCAGCTGTCGGGAGCAAGCGTCAACCTGCACTCCAACATCTCCTCCACAGCCAACAACTACCACCTTAGAGGCAGAGCCAGTCTGATTTTCCATGACATGATTGATTACGGCTCCAGTATCAGGCGAGACAGCACTGGGTCACTAGAGGCCCCCCAAATCGAAACTAAACGAAATGTTGGTGGCAACCTCTACTTGAAGAACCAGTCTGCGATTGATGCTTTCAAGGATATCCAAAAAACGGACAAGAAGCAGAGGAAGTCCAGCTTGTACAACACGTCAAGTGGAAACTTACCCGGAAACAACCAGAAGCCTATAAGGCCAAGTGGGAGAACCTCATCCATTACAACACCTTTCGCCCCGGTTCCAATGTCTCAGTCTCTGAGTAAGATAAAGGTGGGCCCCATAAGTATTGAGTCCGGCCGACGCAAGTCATCAGTGATCTCGTTGCCCCTCACTGAGAGTTTTGCTTCTCTAGACAGTGTGAACGATGACTACTTATCATTGAAGTACCAGGAGCACAAAAAGAAGAAACAGACACTCAAGCTTATGGACGAGAACACGTCCCATGTCACCTATGAGACCAAGCAAAATAACCAGCAGGATATTTCAGACAAATTCAAGAACTTTAACTTGAGCACCCAGATGGCCAAGGAGCCCAGCGCTACCAGTGGAAACAACATGGATAGCAACGATGAAATAGAGCCTCCCACAGCCAAGTTGAGGTTCAGACACCCCCCTGCCTCCACGCTCTCCTTGGGCTCAGACTCATCTCTGTCCAGCAGTGATAGTGGAGAAGAAGGAAACCTCACGTTGAAGTTCTCGTCCAAATTGGCCCCCGCAGGAAGACCACCCTTCTTGACGTTGGGAAACCGTGCCCAGTCACATGACTCCAACCTCCAGGACTTGATGCTGCCCGTGAAGAAGTACCACGACATGCCGTTTGTCTTTCAGGACCTGTTCCACGAATTGGAAGATGTGCCTGAGGCATTGATGCAGAGCAACTCCGTGGAGGATTTCCTGGAGGCCGTCCCCGATGTGTCGGTGTTGACTCTTCCAGTCCCCGACGTCGAAAAGGTCAAGAAGCTCCATGTCATACCCAACCACAGCTCGCCTCTCCGCGTGGAAGTGGTCAAGGCCTCTTCCCCCAAAACTATCGTTCCTCCTCCGGAAATCACCATAACCGACGATACTCCAGAAGAAGCCAACCAGGACTCCCCGATCAGCAACGGCTACTACAACAACCACTACAACAAAGAGCATGTGCGGTCGCCATTTCCCTTGGCCAAGCATTTGGACGGAGAGGGAAGAAGCTCCAAGTCGTTACGCAAGGAAGTATCTACAAACAGGCCCAGTTACAACCGGTCCAATTCGATCACGCTAGGAGTTCTCCAGCACGAGCGGCCAGACTACTAAGTACTAATTCTGACTACTAGTTGGCTACAGAGTGTAATTAATATGTGTTGAATTGAACCTGAAACCAAACCCTACCCATGATTGGGCTAATCAATATAAAATAATAAGATCAAACATAATCGAGCTTCTTCTTAAGCACCGACAAACGCTTGCCGATGTTGACGATGAACTTCTCGATCATCAATTTATCTTCTCCGTCCAACTTGTCGTCTTCGCCATCCTCTTCGTCGAGCAACGCCTCCAACATCCAGATGGCGGTGCTGTAGGCTAACTCACAGCCCTTCAAGTCTACTTTGACCAACTCGTTGACGGCCGCATTCCTGGAGATTTCCAACGCCCGGTTGAAAATCAACTTCTCGGAGATCACCCGCAGCTCTAATGCGGAGTCCTTTGAGCTGGAGGCCCCAACATATATTTGCGTGTTGCTGTCGCTGGGGTTAAGTTCCTGCTTTTCCCACTTGGCGATATTCAACACCGCTTCGTCGAGCCTTAATTTCACTAACTCGGCCTTCTCAAGGCTTTCGTTGAACCTCTCTCGAATCCACTGGACGAGTTCATTGATTTTGACCGATGTCTGGATGTTGATCGACCGGCCCAAGCTTCCCTCTCCAGTGGCTTCGTCATTATCATAATTGGTGCTCCACCATTGGTTGGCGATGCTCATTCCCTTGGCCAAAAGCGCCAAGGTCTTGACATAAAGAACGATTCCTTCCTCGCACACGTTTTTCACGACTTTGGGAGGAAGCAAGTCTTCATTAAGAGAATACTCTTGGTCCGCATTAGTCGATGGAGGCGACGGCACCAATTGACTAAATTTCACGTCGGCAAACAAGTTGATGGCGTGTGCCTTTGTTGCCAAAGACTCTAATTTCTTGAGAACCTTCTCATCCTCGTTGCTTTCCGTCTCAGAGCCGGATTTATCCGACGATAACGAGCTGGGCGTGGGCAAGTTGAGCTTGTTAAGCAAGAGGTTGTTCTCGAATTCCAATGGTGATAGTGCTTGTTCTCTTGCTGATACAATCATACCATTGGAGTTTTCGGGGATGGGCGATGTTAAGGCTGTATTGCCGAAGAGCCGATGGGATGCCATACTGATCGCCTTTCCCAAGGCATTGGTTGGCAGAATAGACACCGATACCTTCCGGTCTCCCAAAAAGGGCCCATGCTGGCTCCCTGACGAATTAGACCTCTGAGAGTTTCGTCTAGAAATTAATGCGTCTCTCTCTGTGCTTGCGCTCAGGCGACGTCTTCCAAAGCCTGATGTACCAACCCTGGCCAATTCATCAGCAATGGCATTAACTTCAACTGCCCTTTTCTCGACAACGACATAATCTTTCTCGAGTATAATGTCCACTTTGTGCTGTCCCTTGCTGAGCGCTTCAGTACTTTGCCTTGCTTGGCGGAACCGAGTGCTTGTCTCGTTGGGGTCAGGACTATTCCTGGACATTATCAGCATGATTTGCTCATCTCTTGATTGCTCTTCATCTTCAGCATCTTCAGCCTTTGGATTAAGACTTGATGCCTTCTGCTCCTCGGAAGGCATACCGATTGGCTCGCTGTAGTTGACCCGGTCGGATGGCTTTATAGGGGAGATATACTCACTAATAAATAAATTCTCGTCAACCTCTGAAGTATCTAGTGGGGTGCTAGAACTCTCAAGGTCGTTGACAATCAATGGATCATTAAAGAACTCGTTGAAAGAGACTCTCTCGGTTGGATTGTACCTCAACAAAGATCTGATCAAATTCTTCAATGCCTCTGGAACTTGTGCCAGAGAAGGAAACTTAATTTTGTCCTGACTCTTCTCGATATTTTTCAAGAGCTCAATGTGGTTGGCTGCACGAAAAGGTGGTTTTCCGACAGTCATCTCGTAAAAGACGGCCCCAACGGACCATAAATCAGCTTTGGCATTGTATTTCTCGTACCTGAGGATTTCCGGAGCCATATATAGAGGAGAACCACACAAGGTTTCCGCCATGGAGGTGGAGGGTAAAAACCGAGCAAACCCGAAGTCGGCGATCTTCAAAACTGGCAACTCCCATAGGCCAACGTAGTGAGACTCATCGAATTCCTCCTTCGTTCGAGAGGGTGGACAAAGCAAGAGGTTCTGTGGCTTGATATCGCGGTGAACCAAGCTCTTGCTCCTCAAGAACTCCAAAGCAGATGCTAGCTGTTTCAAGAAGTGCACGACCAAAGTCTCATTAAGCCCGTGCGACCCTTCGGGAGATGGGTATCTCTGGAGAAGGGAGGATATTATGGGGTGTGTTTTGATGAGCTGCTCTCTTTTCTTGATAAAGTAGGATAGGTCACCCATGGAACAGTAATCCATGACCAAATAGAAGTGGGTAGGGCTCTGGGTGTAATCTTGTAGGCTGACCACATGAGGGTGTTTCATGGACTTTAAGATGGAGATCTCGATCTCCAAGTTTTCAATCAACTTCTTGGACTTCAACTTCGACCTGACCACGCTCTTGATGGCCACGGACTGATGCGTCTTGTTATTGATGCACTTATAAACAGTGGCAAAAGAGCCCTTGCCGATCTTGGGGCCCACAGTATAGATGCCTATAGTAGATTCGGACATTTTGGGGAAGGCAATAGGATTTGAGGGGCTGAGCTCTTTTTTTGGTGGGGGGATTTTGGATACTCTATCTGATCAGGGGACCCTTGTAATTTGTAACAGCACAGCGGCAAACAGCAGCAGGTGGGAGGGAGGTAGGAGGGGCCAAATAGAGTCAGAAGAGGGGCGGGAGATATGAAGATCAATGTATATGTTTGTAAGAACGACTGGTGCACACGAAGCCACGGCTGTGCTGATAGTCCTCCCAGAAAATGTGGCGTTTCGGGTGTATGAAGGAAACACAACCACCGGGATGCGTGAGTCAGCAGCAGGACCTTGACCTTGGGCAATAGTAGCGAGGCCTTGAGCTGACACGAGGCAGCAGTTCGGAAATGAAAAAGGGGTAAGGCGGGGGAAATCAGCAACAGAAGAGTGGATTGCAGATTGCAGGTGAGAAGATGGTCTTGTGAAAATGAGTTTGCCTTTATAGTGAGAGTCATCAAAGGGGAGGGGGTAATGCGAGGTCTGGTACATTAGAGAGGCGAGGTTGAGACAATGAGAAAACACTGCTGCAGGATGGAAACGTGCCATGTACATTGGCACAAGGCCTTTCCGACAGACATGCTACAATATAAGTTACAAGTAGAGCCAAACTAGCCCTAGCCAGCCCCATGCCCGGCCCATTGTCTGAAACGAGGGCGGAACGAGGGGAGACGGTGGAGTTTGCGGCCAGACAGCCGGTAGAAAACGCGACTCAGATAAGATAAAGTCACGTGCGGGCCCGGTTAAAGGGGGGAGGTGAAGCTGGGGGTTTCTAAGGTTGGGTGCGTGTGGAGGCAAAGATGGAAAAGATGGAGCGGGTGGCAGTGGTTCAGAACGATCCAGGGATCCGCCGCACCCTGGAAGCCGTCCACCCCTAAGACTAGTTTAGTTCAGGGTATTAATAGTCTACAGTGCGTAGAGATGCGCGCACGCGTACGGCTATAATGTCTAGCAACAACAGAGTCTAGTCTAAGCGCGCGTGCAGGCCTTGCCTACACTTCCACCGGGATGGACACAGGATGAGCTTGTGGGGAGAAGAATAAACGTCTGCACACTACACCGGTGCCATACCCTTGTCCAAAAAGAACAACAGCCAAAAAACAACAACCAAAGAATGCTTCGCAAACGCCGAACAATGTATGGTTGCTGACGATTGTGGCGTGTTCTGAACCGTATTTGGCTCTGGACTTGGGTCGCGATATGCTTTAGGCTGTGGCCTGGTAGGAGATAATCTGGGGTGCTTTAGGTTTAGCCACCACTTAGAAATACGACATGGCCATTATATATTGAGGCACATTGTATGTGGACTAGCATTGAGCGTGGGATTGATTGGCATTGATATTGATTAGTATAAACTTAGTTTAGTGTTGAGATTATTGTGTAGGAGATAAACTTGTTTATTGTGTAGTAAGTATTACAGGTACTGAGCAGAGTAGAAGGTAACCGTAGTGAGAGTTAACTGAGTCATGCGTGAAACTTGAGATCTGGATCGGGGCCCGGTGCAGGACAGAACAAGGTTGGCCAGCCGGCAGCGGAATTGTGTGCTAAATTGGGAGAGCAGGGGAGTGTATAGAAAACTTTGGGTCCAGAGCCATCAGCCCATTCTTCCAAATCCATGACCATTCTTCTTAATGTCCGTTCCGCCCGCCCAAAATCCTACTCTAGGCCCTCGTAGCTTCCTGTACGCATGGGCCTGGCTGCGGGCCTACGCCAGATAGCAATAGACACAATGCGCACTTCTACTACCCCGGCCCTCGCAATACCGACTCAAGCACATTACTTGCACATTACTAGCGCATTACTATAGCACCTACTATAGCACCTACTATAGCACACCACTATAGCACACCACTATAGCAAAACACCACCTTAGCACATTACCCTGGCTGTATTGCAATGTTCGAGTCAATTGTCGCCACGCTCATCAACCGATTCTTGGGCTCGTACATAGAGAACTTTGACTCCAAGTCACTAAACATCGGGATCTGGAGTGGCGATGTCCGCCTCAAGAACTTGACTCTTAAGAAGGAATCCTTGGATAAATTCAAGCTTCCTCTAGACGTAAAATTCGGCCACTTGGGCGAATTGACCTTGCTGATCCCGTGGTCCAATTTGAAGGGAAAACCCGTCAAGGTTGTAATTGAAGATGTCTACCTTTTGGCCTCGCCGATTATATTGGAGGACTATGATGCCGACGAAGATAACAGAAGATCGCAAGCACTCAAGCAGGAGAAATTGAAGGACTTGGAGGCCGTTCAGAGTGCATTGAATTCCAATAATGACTTGGCTACGGCTGAAAAGAACAACGAGTCTTTCACCGAGAGCTTGGTCACTAAAATCGTCGACAATTTGCAGGTCACCATCAAAAATATCCATATTAGATACGAGGACCAGTCCATTCTCACGGAATCCCCTTACTCTTTGGGCGTGACCTTATCGGAATTGTCTGCTGCATCTACTGATGAGAACTGGGAGCCCAGCTTCATTTCCATTACGCAGAGCTTCACCCGGAAATTGCTCGTTTTGCGCAGTTTTGCCTGTTACATGAATACCGAGTCTGAATCCATCTACTCAGATAATCCCGAGGAGATCCTTGAGTCGCTCAAACGGATCTTTGCGGAGAAATCTACTCCGTACCAGTACCTCTTGAAGCCCGTGTCCGGAGAGGGACATGTGGTGTTACACAAGGCAGGAGCCACGCAGTCACACCCTCACATCAAGGCCGAGTTGTTCTTCGAGGAGTTCGGCATCGATTTCGACAGCAGCCAGTACAGGGATATGTTGTGGACTGCATCCAAGTTTCACTGGTACCAAAAGACATGGAAGTTCCGGAGATTCCGCCCGAAGGTGGCTTTGGAAGACTCTCCCAAGGACTGGTTCAGGTACGCAGCCGAATCCGTCTTGAATGAGATCCATGAGAAGAATTACAAGTGGAGTTGGGAGAGTATGAAGAAGCGAAGAGACCAGAGAAAATTGTATACCAAGCTC
Organism: Metschnikowia cubensis; assembly: GCA_002374405.1. Taxonomy (NCBI): domain Eukaryota; kingdom Fungi; phylum Ascomycota; class Pichiomycetes; order Serinales; family Metschnikowiaceae; genus Metschnikowia; species Metschnikowia cubensis. The sequence continues at coordinate 177,205 of NKZA01000014.1, read as the reverse complement.
TGGAAAGCTAAGCTTTTGAAACGGGCTCTTTCCGAGAAGGATGATGCTCAGTTCAAGACCTTGGAGGAGGAATTGTCTTATGAGGATATCAAGTTCTACAGGTCTTTGACCAGAACTCAGATCAGGGAAGATAAGCTCGTTGCTCCCACCACCGATACTCATCAAGCATCAAGTTCTGGGGGATGGTTTTCTTGGTGGAACGGATCCCTGGATCAACAAGAGCACCTCGAGGCAACAGAGAGCGATGGAGGTCTTGACTTGACTTTGACTTCCGAACAGAGACAGGCTTTATATGACACCATCGACTATGATGAAAACAAGCAGGGGGCAGGAGCAGCTTCTGACCTTCCTCGAGACTGTGTTACCATGGAAGTGTACCTCAACTTGAAGAAAGGAGGAATCACTCTCAAGCCACACAAAGACTCGGAGGCTCTTGCTGAGGTAATTGTGGAAGGATGTCAGAGTCAGTTCTATCAACGGCCCGATTCTTTCTTGGCGAAATTCCAACTTCATGAGTTCAAGATTGAAGATGGAACCTCCAAACCCCTCTACAAACATATTGTGAGCGTGAAACACGACCACGGGAACCTCCATGAGTCAGCATCGGACGTGGCAAGCACTTCCAGCGAGCCTTTCTTCCAGTTTTCCTTTGAAAATAACCCTTTGGATGGAATCGCAGACTCCGCACTCATGGCAAAATTGAAGTCTATGACTATATTCTATAATCATTTCTTCATTGAGGAGGTGATCAACTTCTTCAAGCCTCCAAAAATTCATCTTGATACTGTGGGTGCCATTATGAATGCTGCAGAAGCTACCATGGAAGGCTTGACCTCACAGACCAGAATGGGCCTTCAATATGCATTGACAGAGCACAAAACAATCAATCTCCAACTTGACTTACAGGCCCCTCTTGTCATTGTTCCACTCGACCCTTCGAGCTGGAAGTCGTCAGTGGCTATTCTTGATGCAGGACATGTCAGTATATCCAGCGATTTGGTTGACCGTGCTACCATAGAAGAGTTCAGTGCCAAAGAAAGCTACACCAAGGCAGATTGGGCCAAGTTCAATACTCTCATGTATGACAAGTTCAATCTCCATCTTCATGATACGCAGTTTTTGATTGGACCCTCCATCAAAAGCACCATGGAGCAATTACACAACCAAAGCAAAAAGCTGTCTGCTGTAATTCTCGATGATTTGGATATCAAGATCTCTTTGGGGGTGTCTATTTTGCCAGACGCAGCCAACTTAGCCCGCTTTAAAGTGAGTGGAGAGGTGCCTGGTGTGAACATGGCATTGAACGACTTCCAGTACAAAACATTGATGAAGCTCATTGATGTGATGATCCCCAACGGAACTGATGCTGATGCGGATTCGGCCAGTGTATTTAATGCATATGGCAGCGATGGAGACCAAGAGATTGCTTACGATTCAGACACCGAGAAGGAGAAACTCGCATCGAAAGTGCTCAGCTCTCAACATTTAGTCGAGATCGACTTCAAGGTTAATACCGTGACTCTCGCGTTATCGAGGTGTATTGATGGTGTAACCTTGGAGACGGAGCATCTTATTGATATTGTCGGAGATTCGATTTCTTTTTTCCTTTGGAAGACCGAAGCAGACATGCACATTGATTTATCATTGACCGATGTCAACATCATTGATCATATTGAGAAATCAGGGATTCCAGAGTTTGAGAAATTGATCTCGTCCGACAACTTTTCTGAGGAAGACCAGATTGACAGGCACAATACCGAGTTGGTCAAGTTAGCGTACGATAGGAAGCAAAGAATCGTGGAGCTAAACGACCAGGAAATCGAGGTATATGATCAAGACATTGTTCTCGACATGTCTGCATTGAAATGCGTGGTATCACGGAAATCGTTCTTAAGTTTGTTGAACTTTACCCTCAATACCTTCACTGATCCAAACGTCAAGAGCAACACTCCAGCACCTGAGCTTCAGCACAACACTTCTGAAGATGATACCCTTACACCCGAAAAAATTAACGTGACAATCAATTTGGATAGAATAATTCTTGTTTTGAATGAAGAGGGTATCAAGTTGGCCACATTGCAATTGAGCACGGCCCTGATTGATGTGTTGGTCCTCCCTGCAGAGCTTGAAGTGACCGGAAAACTTGGGGCCTTGAGTCTCCATGACGAATCAAACCAAGGGTCTCCTAGAGACTCGATTCTCCGAACCTTGATTAGTATTGAGGGTGACAATTTGGCGGAGTTCACATACAAAACCCTTGATCCCCACACCAACCGCGAGAAGTACCAAAGCTCGATAGAGTTTACCACAGGCGCTACGAAGATCAACTTTGTGGAAGACTCGTTCTCCAAAATCATTGGTTACTTGAGCAAGTTCCAAAAGATGAAGGCTATCTACGATACCGCTCGAGATGCGGCATTGAACCAAGCGGGTCTGATTGACAGTGCCAATGACATGAAGATGGTGTTCTTGGTGCGTGGACCCACGATCCATTTCCCCAAGTTGGCTGAGCCGGAGAATGAAACTTATGATATGTTGGTGGCCGAGCTTGGAGAATTATACTTGAACAATTCCTTTGAAGACTTCGGTAACGGGTTACATAATGTGATGAAGGCCGGTCTCCGAAACGTGAGTTTGAGCACATGCTTCAACTTTGAAGATCAAATTAAGCAGGTGGGAAAGGTGGTGGAGGACTTGGATATCAGTTTTGACATTGACTACGCTTTGGAAAACAGTCCTCAGACACCCACTCTCGTGATATCGGGCAAAACCAAGGAAATCGAGATGAAACTCACGGAGTTGCAATTGAGGTACATGTACAACTTGCAAAACTCCATAACCCAGATGTTTGATATTTCAGATGAGGATTCGTTGGATGATATCGAGGAAGATGCAGAGTATGCTAATGCTGTGATGAAGCACGATACTTCCAACACGAAAGAACCCACCCCTAAAGATAAAGAAGTCGTGAAGGAAGTGAGCAAGACGGATACTGCGGTCGATCCAAAGCACCAGAAAATTGCGTTCAAGTTCGACATCCCACGGATCTCGTTGACGTTGTACAATAGAACTAATGCTTTGGCGGACTTTGAGTCCAAAAAGCTCTGTTCGTTGGCCATAAATGCTCTTCATGTGACGTTCGATATGACTGAGGATACACATTTCGATTCCACTGTCTCCATATCGTCCTTTACAATTCTGGATGTCAGAGAAGGAACTGAGAATAAGTTCACTGAAATCATCCCTTCTATTGAGGACGGTGAACACCAGTTCTCGCTCAATGCCAACTCTGATGGTGAAACCAACAACAAGTCCACCACAGTCATGCTTACCATCACGAAACCAAAGATCCTCCTTGCATTGGACCACGTTTTTGAGTTGCAAGCTTTTGCAAACAAGGGGTTGGAGCTTGACCCATTATTGGAAACAGGACAGGCCGAGGACGATGACGACGAAAGCAATGGAGGTAGTGTTAGCGTTGTGGATGAAGCAGATGACCATAACTCGTCTGAAGCTCAATCTTCCGGTACTTCTACACGGATTGGAGTATCCGTGAATGTGACTGAACCCTCGGTGATCTTGTTGGCCGACTCCACCAAGGCTGACACCGAAGCTCTTGTGTTCAAGGTGGAGCAGGTCTTGGTGACCAGTCAGAATATCATTTCTTTGGCAGTGAAGAATGTGGGCATGCATGTCACCAGAATGGACAGCTTTGAAGACTACAAGATGAGAATTATCGATGACTTCTCTGCCTCATTTGCCTTGGATTCCAGGGGTTCCACTCCAACGGAATTGTTGACCAGCATCCAGTTGTCCATTGATCCTTTGCTCATCCGTATATCCTTGCGTGATATCAGGCTTGCCATCCAGATCTTCGAAAGAGCCAATAAGTATTACTTAAAGGCCCAGGAAACCTTGTCTGAAGATGAGAGCGAACCAAACTACGATATTTCCGAGGACTTTAAGGGGAAGATAGCCAAATATGCCCCTAGTGATATCTCCAGTATCTTCATGTCCTCAAAGCGGCCTTTGGAGCAAGCCAAAACCACTGAGGTTTTAGTGAAGGGAGAGGAGTTCGAGGCTGCTTTTGGTGGAGTGCGTTTGGTTCTCATTGGTGATGTTCATGAGTTGCCAGTACTTGATATGGGACTCAAGCCTGCAGAGGCCAAGATCACCAACTGGTCAACAGAGATGAGTGCAGAAACCCATATTGACTCATACATCAACATCTACAACTACTCCAAGTCCACGTGGGAGCCCTTGTTGGAGTCATGGCCCATCTCTGTTTATGCGTCCAAAACACTTGTGCCAAAATCAAGTGTCATGGTAGAGGTGGTGTCGAGGGAAATCGCCCAACTCAGTATTTCGTCAAGATCAGTGGCTCTTCTCTCGCAGATTGCCTCTTCCATCACAGCAGAGTCTGTGTCGAAGTCAAGAGAGAAACTCAGCTCCTATGTCATCAACAACGAGACCGGTTTCGACATAGAAGTGTGGAAGGACAAAAATGATGATCTGAAGGAGAATCTTCAGGTGGTACGCAGCAGAGAGAAAATCAATTGGGAGTTCGAGGACTGGCGCACCATCAGAGAAAACTTGGACACCAATAGCGATGCAAATGTGTTGGGATTGAAGTTGGTCAACTCCAATTATGAACCTCTTTCCAATATCTCAGCCAGCGGGGAAGGCGAAGAGGTGTTCATGTTAAATCCACCAGTCAATGGTGTGCACAGCAGATTGGCATGTGAGATCAGACTTGGAAGTGATAATGTCAAGACTATCCATTTGAGATCCACTGTCACCGTGAAGAACAATGCCGAGAGTGCAATTTCCTTAATGACGTTCAATAAGGCAAAGGATACGATCGACACTGAGCTTGTTGTTCAACCTGGTCAGAAAATCGGTTTGCCCATTGACGTAGTGTACAACGATGAACTCAAGATCAAGCCTAATATGGCCACGAAGTTCAACTGGTCCAGTGATCTGCTTTCCTGGAGGTCTCTTATGAAAAGAGACACCTCGCTCTGTTGTTCGTCTATTGTTGATGGGGGAAGTCTGTCAAACTACTATTACCAGGCAGAAGCTCAGTACGATAAGGAAGAGCCTCTTAACAGTGTGTACCCACACCTCACCATTGTGATATCTGCTCCGCTTGAAATTGAGAACTTGTTACCTTTTGACTTCAATTTCAGACTCTACGATAAGACTACCAAAAAGGACTGGCGTGGCCACGTTGAAAAGGGAAAGAATACTTATGTTCAGGTTGTTACGCTTGACAGTCTTCTTCTTTTGAGTGTGGAGCCTTTAGCCGATGGATTTGGAAACTCGGAATTTGCTATCATTAATACTGTGAGCGGGGGTGATTTTAAGCGTGAATACATCACCAGTGTGAAGAATGAAAATGGTCAAGTGGTCAGGCTCAAGTTCTACTATCCCAAGCTTCAACGATCCAAGGCCAATCTCAAGGTGGTGATCTATTCTCCCTACATTATTTTGAACAGAACAGGCCAGCGACTCCAGATCACCGACCAGTTCAAATCCAACCAGGCAACCTTATTGACTTCTACGGGAGAAGAACGCGCTCCACAGATGTTTTCCTTTGAAAGAGATGGCGACCGTCTGAACCGTGCATTGGTTCGACTTGGAGAATCACAATGGTCGGCACCTATAGGTTTCGATGCCATAGGACAAGTCTCTGGTGTGACTGCTGCAGTGCAAGGCCGCAACATGGATATGAACTTTGGTATCTCCATTGGTGAAGGAGAGGGCAAGTACAACTTGACCAAGGTGATCTCTATTGTCCCAAGGTATGTTGTGCGGAACACTTTGAAAGAATCCATCGCTATTGCAGAGAATGGCTCTAATAAGCAATTTGAAATTGGGCCAGGAGATGTTCTTCCTGTGTGTCTTCTCCGCAGAACAGATGATAAAACCATGATTTTGAAGTTCGCCTCAAAGGGCGTGAAATGGTCTGCACCTTTTGCGTTCAATGATATTGGTCAGATATTCTTGAAGGTGGAGAAAGAATCCGTTGGTCAAGTTCTCTTGAAGGTCAACATTATTACGGAAAACGGAACCATCTTTGTGCAGATCGAAAATGCCAACAACTCGTGGCCATTTTCAATCAGAAACTTCACCGACTCCGAGTTCTACATCTACCAGAGCAATCCGAACCTCAACCGGAACGGCGAGATTGCCAAGAGGGATGTTGACTACAAGCCCATTTACTACAAAGTGCCAGCCAAGAGTGTGATGCCCTACTCATACGACTATCCGAATGCCATCATCAAGGAGGTGATTATCAGATCTCACGGACGGGAACGCACTGTCAACTTAGCGGAAATTGGAAACCTCAAGCCTTTCAGATTGCCCGAAACAACTGAACAAGAACAAGTCATTGTTGATTTGAATGTTGTGGCCGATGGCCCAACTCAGTCTTTGGTGATCACTGACTATAACCCTTCAGTGAGCTTGTATAAACTACAAGACTCAGATAATTCTTCAGTCAGCTTGTCACAGCAACAATTTGAGGTCAACGCAAAGGATGAAAACTACTTCACTAAGATTTTCACCAGGTTCGAAGGCTTTGGGGTCTCTTTAATCAACACAAGATCTCAGGAGCTCTGTTACTTATCACTTAGAGGGTTGGAATTGCGGTACAATGAGTCGGACCTCTACCAAAACTTGAGTATGAAACTCAAGTGGGTTCAGTTGGATAACCAACTCTATGGAGGCATTTTTCCCATCATCTTGTACCCAACTCTCGTGCCTAAATCTGGAAAGGAGATGAATAGCCATCCTTCGCTCAGTGCCTCGATCTGCAAAGTCAAGGATAACAGCCATGGTGTGATCTTCATCAAGTATGCTACCATCTTGTTGCAGGAGATGTCTATTGAAGTGGATGAAGATTTCTTGTTTGCCTTGTTGGACTTCTCCAAGTTCCCTGGTGCCACATGGAATTCCGAGATTGAGGATAAGTTATGTGATGATGATTACGAGATTCCCGAGCCTCTGAAGTTATCAGAAGCAAGCGACATTTACTTTGAAGCCCTCCACTTGCAACCAACGCTTACAAACTTGTCGTTCGTGAGAACAGAACGAGTCAATGCTGAGGACAAGTCTTCATCTCAGAACACCTTGATGTTCTTTGTGAACATGTTGACGATGGCCATCGGAAACATCAACGATGCTCCGATCAAATTGAATGCCTTGTTCATCGAGAATGTACGTGTTCCAATTCCAATCTTGATGCAGTCCATTCTGACCCACTATGGCCAGTCTTTCTTCTACCAATTGCACAAGATTCTTGGTTCTGCTGACTTCTTGGGTAACCCAGTGGGGCTCTTCAACAACATCTCGTCTGGTGTGCTTGATATCTTCTACGAACCTTACCAGGGACTCGTGATGAATGACCGTCCACAGGAAATCGGAATAGGCATTGCCAAGGGAGGTCTTAGTTTCATCAAGAAATCAGTGTTTGGCTTTTCAGACTCTTTTGCCAAGGTCACTGGGTCTTTGGCTAAAGGCCTTTCGGTTGCTACCATGGATAGGAAGTTCCAGGAAAGAAGAAGACTTAACCAACGCCGCAACAGGCCTAAGCATGCTCTTTATGGATTCACATCCGGAGCCAACTCGTTCTTCGAGTCAATTTCTTCGGGTGTCACTGGAATAGCCCTGGCTCCACTTGAAGGTGCTTCGAAAGAGGGTGCAGGTGGTTTCTTCAAGGGAATTGGCAAAGGAGTCATCGGACTCCCCACTAAGACGGCCATCGGGTTTTTTGATCTTGCCTCGAATGTCAGTGAGGGTATCAGAAACACCACAACTGTTTTTGATACCGATGGACTAGAGAAGGTCAGACTCCCTCGGTACATTTCATACGATAATGTGGTTAGACCCTACTCCCAAAGGGAGGCACAGGGCCAATACTGGCTCAAGTCTGTTGAGGGAGGTCAATACTTTGATGAAACATACCTCGCCCACTTGGTGCTTGCAGGAGAAGACAAGGCGGTGATTGTCACGTTCAAGAAGATCATATTGTTTGAGGTGAACTCGTTGAAAGCAACGTGGACGATCTCGTTCAGCCAGATCAAGTCTCTCTCGTTGGAGACTACGGGTGTGGGAATCATATTGAACAATGGAAAGAGGCCTTTCCTCCCGGTACCAGAAAAGAAGAGCAGGGAATTCTTGTACAACAGAATGAAGATTGCTGTTGACAAGTACAATTCTCAGTGCCAAGTGTCGTTATGATAATAGCAGGTAATACTCGGTATGGGATGGTATGACATATTAGTGTGTTGTGAATGAGTTAGTGGTGTCTCCACACCGCTTCTCAAGATTGGCCATGAATTCTGTAGCTGATTCCGCTTGGCAATACTGTAGCTTCAAAGAACCCACCGAAATATACCCACTGTGTGTCTTCACCACTACAGTATCTCCGTCAAGAGCAAAGTCTCCTGGTGCATGCAAAGAGGAGGACACCAGCTCACCCAAGCCAGAAGCTTCCTTGACGTCCTGCAAAATCACCTTATAGTAGTCATCCACAAACTTCTTCTTTCTCTTGATCCGCACGTGCTTATATGTATGCAAAGAACCAAGAGCATCGTAGAGCCGTTTGGCTTGTCTTGAAGTCATGGAGTTCCAGTTGGCTAGGTGACATTTGGAGCTCAACTTTGGGGCCAATGAGTACACCTCATTATTGGTGATTGGTTTCGGGTCCACGTACAAGCCGTTGGAAATTACGTCTGCTAGCAAGTCAGCCCCGAGAAGGCCCAAATTCTCCTGGAGAGAATTGAAGTCGTCGTTGGTCTGGATGGGCACATGTGCAGTCTGGGCGATGAGGTCCCCACAATCGAACTTGGTGGGGTGCAACGTCTGGACCGTGACTCCTGTAGTGGAGCAATCGTTCATCAAAGCATATTGAATGGGCGAAGAACCACTGAATTTGGGTAGCACCGATGGATGTACATTTAGGCCTCCATAGGGCAATGCGTCTAGGAACCGGCCTGGGATGAGTTTCCCAAACGACACAGCCACTGCAAGATGGTAATCTCGGGGTAGAGCAGTTTCTGTGATCTGTTGTGGCGTATCCACGCGGAAAACTTCCACGTTGTTTTGTTGAGCGTACGAGCCAATGGGTACATCCACTAGTTGTTTAAGGTTACGTCCCGTAGGCTTGATGGACCTGGTGTAGACATCAATGGCAGCAATGGTCGACGGCAGGCATTTTTGAAGCTGTAGGAGTCTCTTGAGCGAGTATACACTAAAAGCGTCGGAGCCAAAGAAGGCGATCCGGAGGTGGCGAGGGATCGTGGGCATGAGTGTGGCTGAGCTGGCTGAGCTGGCTGAGCGAAATACTGCGGTCGCACATTCGTAGTTTTCGTCACTCTGACGTAGTAATTAAGAATAATGTGCGTCAGTGCTGCAGGACAGAATAGAGGAAGGGCCCTTTAAAAATCGGATGTTGAGGATGTGGGGGAAAAAAAAAACTTACTTGGCTCCGCCAACTTGTACTCAGTCGTCAAGAAAAGTATTTTTGTTTTCATATTTATAGAAAATTCTTTTTCCTCCATTGTTTATGTTAGATGGGCAATGCACTGTACGCGCAAACCACAGGATGTGAGCTAACAGGTGTCAAGAAGTAATATTGCAAAAGTTTAAAATGGGGCCATGAGTGGGTAGGGCCTAGCCGGCAACCTTAGGCCCTGCACTCCCCTCCCCTTTGGATTTCCCTCTCAGCCTTGCCAAGGGTGAGCTTCGGCTAGCCCTGTATATACAACGCGTACTGCAAGGCTCAGGAACAGAAGTTATACACACTCGCGCCTACTATATGTGGACCCTCCTACTAAAGATTTCTCTCTACATTGACTTTTCCTGCGGTGGACGCCAGAACCCTTGTCAGTTTCTCCTTCTTACCTTGTGTCTGCATGCTTCCTTGCCTTGATACCCTTATATAAACCTAGTCCTTCTCCTCCTATATCATGCCACCTGGGCATATCCATAAGATCTTCATCCTACTCTCGTGCACCTTCATGGGCCTAATATGTGGTACGCTATATTTATACTCGTCGTTTAGCCCGCAATTGGCGCTGAGACTCAACTATTCGGCCTCTAATGCATCCACCATAGCTTTGCTTGGCGGCTTGGGCGTGGCCATTTCAGGGCCTCTAGCGGGGGTGGTCGTGGACAGGAGAGGCTATACCATCCCGCTTCTCACGGGTGGCTCTCTTATTTCGCTAGGCTACTACTGCCTCCGACACCAGTACTCGACTGTGCATCTGAACCTTGGGATTCTGTGCTGCTGCTTGTTCCTGATCGGTTGTGGCTCCACCTTTATCAACCTGGTGTGTATGAAGTGCTGTGCTGTGACGTTTCCCAAGATCCGAGGCGTGGCCACTTCTTTGCCGTTGGCATTGTATGGGCTTCTGGCCATGTTTTACTCCGTGGTGGCCTCAGTATTCTACCCAGGTGACACCCTGGGCTTTCTCAAGTTCCTCATGGTATCGGTCTTGGTGATTTTCTCTGTGTGCAGCCCTGCTATCATGCTCTGTGATTACCGAACTGTCAAGCCTCGTGCTGGTCCTAAACCCATTGAGATGGTTACTTTGGATGCTCCGTTACCTCCCAAACGGAGTTCTAGCCTTAAAAGTGAAGACCCCTCCACAACAGATCTCCTTCAGTCGCCACGGTTCTGGATTCTTTTTTTGATTACGGGTGCTATATCTTCATTGGGCCAGATGTACATCTATTCAATCGGGTACATCGTGAAAGCGCTCATAACCAAAACATACCACATGTCGCCTACACTTACTGCCACGGAGCAGGTGGACACATTGATCCAGCTGTTCCAGCAAACCCAAGTGGGGCTCATATCCGTATCCAACTGTGTGGGCCGCTTGGCTGCAGGAATCATGGGAGATATCATCAGTCTGAGCTTCAAGAAACCCAGAAGCTGGCTCTTGTTTATCCCTTCCTTTGGCCTAATCATCACACAACACATGGGTCATAGTATCTCGTTCCACGGAGACTTGGGTACGGCTTCAGTCCTCTCGGGGTTCTGCTACGGCTATACACTTTGCATCATGCCTATCATAGTGGGCGACGTATTTGGGATGTCGAATTTCTCCCGCAATTGGGGCCTCATAGGCCTTGCGCCCGTGGTCCCCAGCATGTTCTTCACCAGTTTCTTTGGCAAGGTGTATGATTCACATACACTGATGGGAGCGGATGGGTTACGGTCTTGCACGCAAGGCAATGCATGCTACAACCTGGTGTTTACATTGACGTTTGGAATGGCGATTATGGCGTGTCTTTTGGTTGGACTTTTCAACTCGTGGGACCGAATATCCCATTCCATCACCGAGTTGTTTCCTAAAAAAGAAGATCATCTTTAGTTATATATCGTGTGTAAATCCCATACATACATAGCGTATCAACAGTGGAGACAGGTTCGCATTTCTGGGGCTCGCAAAGCGCAGTTCATCTCCGTAGCACTATTTGCACCCGTACCAACCATCATCCCACTACCATCTCTGCAGGCAGGCCACCCACTGCTGGCAAACATCAACATGTCACAATCTAGCTCCAGTGAAGCTGAGCCCTGTACCCCCTCAGACCGGTCCAGGCCGAAGTCCGGTTGGAGGTGGTCCAAGGACAGATCCATAAAGGACTCCGATCCCGAAAAGCTCAAGAAGGCGGCACGGGCGCATAGATTCAGAAGTTCAGCACATTCAGATAAACCAAAGAGCCCTGCTTATGGGTTCGTTAGTCGGGGAAGCGAAAGTCTCCTCCAGCATAGTGAACAAGCACAACGCGAGTACTTTGACTCCATTCTCGAGAATTTCAAGGCCAGCACGGGAGAAAGCCAAGATTTAAAATGGAATGCCAAGCTCGAAAACAAGGTCTCGGATCTGGGGCTTGCTCCCATCCTTACCAACCTACGGAAGCTTCGAGAAGCTCTTCTCCACAAGACCCCAGATGACTTCACCAAGAAAGTGCACTTGTTCTCAGTACGGGTCAGCTCAGCTATTGGGCACTTTGAAACCTACATTCCCAGCATCAACTATCTAATGCACGAAGCCCGGCACTTGTTAACAGAGGCTGAATACCGGGAAATCATGACATTGAGAGTTCTACATATGTCGCATAAGAACGGAGCCGATAACAAAGCATTCGAGACATTTTTCAAGCACTTGGATCCTCAGAAAGATTCACGGGTTTATTCCACCCTACTAGCCTGGCTGCTGGGTGACTATAACCTGTGGATGCTGACTTACAACAGTGAAAGCGATCATGCCATCTACTGTGCCATGACGCAGGGTCTTGGGCACATGATGAAGCATATGATCGACTGCTTCAGCAAGTCATTTTTTACCTACAAGTACGATGAATTCATGAAGTTCTTACCTCGCGGGATGTCGTGGGAAGATTTTCTACGGGAGTACTCCATGCTGTGGACTGTGGAGAATGACATTATAACGGTGAGGCGCAGAAACAAGTGAATAGTGCCAATGAAAAAACTGCAATCTGGAGTACCTGCAAAGTGAAAGACCTGCAAAGTGAAATGACTGCAAAGTGAAATGACTGCAAAGTGAAATACCTGCAAAGTGAAAGACTTCGTAAATGTCCAGTAGAAGAACTAGCTTCATAGATATTATGCTGAGACTGCCCATCTAGACACGGTGTGCAGGTGCATCAACGATCGCGGAGTATCACTAGGCACTAAATAAACTATCTGACAACTACCACTTGCGACCTATCCCTACACCCGACCGTCTTTCCATCCAGTCCAGATGTCCAAGCTCCCCGAATCCATAAAAATAGACGACGTGGCTTCCGGGCGAATAGAGGCCAGCGCCATATACGAGGAGCTCGACCGCTTGAAGTTGGAGATAAATATCCTCCGAAATGAGATGTCCACATTCATCAAGACCCTAGCGACGATATCCGGCGACCTGAGCCAGCAGAGCTACTACAACAGTATTGAACAACGGATATATTCTGTCCGGGAGGCCATCACCAAGTACTGCACGCAGTACAATCGTCTCATTCCCATTATTAACTTGACCCAAATCAAATTGGGACAGGATGTCGAGATTCTGAGTGGACGGGTTTCCAAATCTCCCCAGAAAAACGCACTTTAGAATGTGGCTGGCTTACTCTAGATAAGTATAGTCATGATACGGTGCGTTCGGGGTCTTATCAGACTTACTCCCAGAACATTCTTACACAACACAGCCAGACACTGATTCAACTCCTCAGATATGGAGATAAACACGCTGGTTATCTGGTTATCCTTCGTAATTCAGCTTAGGACACATATTGAGTATGGAACATGAAGTCTTTTTCAACGGTGTGTAACATACCTATACGTAGGATTTTAAACTCCTGAAAGGAACTCTCCACATAGTTAGGCTTGGTCATTGGAAGATAATGTCCAGGAGACCTATGGGAGCTAATGGAACATTCCACTGAGGAAACCTAAGTCTGGGTCAGCCGTGTGTGGTAGCATGTGACAAAACACCAACACCTAGAGTTGACACCTAGATTGGGACAATGACCGTCTGCACTCCATAATCAGACAAAGCAATGAAATATCAACATCCTCTTCATAGTGTCTATATCTCCACAACCACCATACTGTTTTTTAATGTACATAGCACTACTCTGACTCATAGGTCCTGCACGCGCGCAGCCTCGACATTTGAGACTCTGCATTCTCGTAACATTTTTCTCTATCACCACCATCATGTCTGATTTGTTAAAAGCTACGTTTGAAAGATGTAAGAAAGAGGGCAGAAATGCCCTTGTCAACTTTGTTACTGCCGGTTTCCCCACCATCGAAGACACTATCCCCATCATGAAGGGTATGCAAGACGGAGGAGTGGACATTATTGAATTAGGAGTTCCGTTCTCAGACCCAATTGCCGATGGGCCAACGATTCAGGTGGCAAATACTAAGGCCTTGGAGAATGGAGTTACCGTTAAAAAGTGCTTGGAACTTGTGGCCCAGGCCAGAGAGCAGGGCGTGGATGTTCCTATCATTTTGATGGGTTACTTCAATCCCATCATGAAGTATGGTGAGGAGCAGATGGTCGCAGACTCCGCCAAGGCCGGTGCCAACGGTTACATTGTTGTTGACTTACCCCCTGAAGTGGCAGTAAGCTTCAGAACCACTTGCTCGAAGTACGGACTCTCGTACGTTCCTTTGGTTGCACCTGCAACCACCGATGCCAGGTTGAAGACCTTGGGTAAGATCGCCGATTCGTTCATTTACGTTGTTTCTAGAATGGGAACTACTGGTGCTTCCGTGGAGGTCTCTGCTGGTATCGCTGCCTTGTGTGACCGTGTCCGCAAGTATGCTGGGGACACACCCATTGCGGTTGGGTTTGGTGTTTCCACCAGAGAGCACTTTTTGACTGTGGGAAAGGCTGCAGATGGAGTTGTCATCGGATCTAAGATCATCAACCTTTTGGCCGACTCGCAACCGGGCCAGAGAGGTGATGTTGCTCGTGAATTCGTCAAGTCCATTTTGGGTGAGGGCTACTCTCCAATTGCCCCACCTGCCCACAAGCCATACGTGCAACCCGACACCCCACGTGAAATCAATGCTGTGCACGAAGAGGCCCACAAGTTCAACCCTCTTTTCGGAGATTTTGGAGGCCAGTATGTCCCAGAGGCCATGCACACATGTTTGGCAGAGTTGGAGAAGGGCTTTGAGGGTGCTGTTTCCGACCCCGACTTCTGGAAGGAGTTCAAGAGCTTATACTCGTACATTGGAAGACCTTCCAGTTTCCATAAGGCTGACAGATTGACCGAACATGCAGGAGGTGCTCAGATCTGGTTGAAGAGAGAGGATTTGAACCACACTGGTTCCCACAAGATCAACAATGCCTTGGCCCAGGTTTTGATTGCCAAGAGGTTGGGCAAGAAGAGAGTCATTGCCGAAACAGGTGCGGGTCAACACGGTGTGGCTACTGCCACTGCATGTGCCAAGTTTGGATTGGAGTGTTGTGTCTTTATGGGTGCTGAAGATGTGCAACGTCAAGCTTTGAATGTGTTCAGAATGCGGATCTTGGGGGCCAAGGTTGTTTCTGTTACTAACGGTACTCAAACCTTGAGAGATGCGACTTCTGAGGCTTTCAGATACTGGGTGTCTAACTTGGAGACTACCCACTACATCGTTGGCTCGGCCATTGGACCCCACCCATACCCCACGTTGGTCAGAACTTTCCAAAGTGTGATTGGTCAAGAGGCTAAGGAACAATTCAAAGAGTTAAACAACGGTCGTTTGCCCGATGTTATTGTTGCTTGTGTTGGTGGTGGATCAAATGCTACTGGACTCTTCTCTCCGTTTGAGAAGGACACTTCAGTTAAAATGCTTGGTGTTGAGGCCGGAGGTGATGGACTCGATTCCAACCGCCACTCTGCAACCTTGACTGCCGGAATCCCAGGTGTGTTCCACGGTGTTAGGACTTTTGTCTTGCAAGACCACGACGGTCAAGTGCACGACACCCACTCTGTCTCTGCAGGTTTGGACTACCCAGGAGTTGGTCCTGAGTTAGCTTACTGGAAGAGCACGGGCAGAGCTGAGTTTGTCGCAATTACCGATGCCGAGGCTTTGGAAGGTTTCCGTTTGTTGTCCCAGTTGGAGGGTATTATCCCAGCTTTGGAGTCATCTCATGCTATTATGGGAGCCATCAACCTTGCTAAGACCATGTCTCCGGATCAGCATATGATCATCAATGTTTCTGGTAGAGGTGATAAGGACGTGCAATCAGTGGCTAAGGTCTTGCCTGTTTTGGGAGAGAAGATCGGCTGGGACTTGAGGTTCGAAAGCGACCCTTCCAAATAATCTACGACGGTTGGATTTAAATGCTAATCATGCCATTATCTCAAAATATTGTAGACTGACCCACCATAGTCTGGTGGTTGACTGTGGCTGAAGTACTGTGTAATGCTGTGTGCAGATCAGAGATGTATTCTCACGCGGCCAAACATTCAGGCGCAAGCACATCAAACCAAAACAAAACCCATGAACTACGATATCGACGCCAATGGGTTGGTGGTAGAACTAGCCAAATTGCTCCATATAGAGGAGATCGACGAGAATACCCTTCGAATCTGCCTTAAGCTCATCGACCAGGGCGTGGACCCGGAGACTTTGGCAAAGTCCATCAGACGTATAAAACAAGAGACTGGTTGGAAGTCACAATAGGACTTGGCTTGAAAAACTTCATAAGCAAGCCAAGAATTCCATTAGGCAAAACCGCCCTTTTTCTTTTTCCGTTTTTGACTCGGGTTCTGTGAGCCCAATCTTTTGAGCTGCAGTTTTGGTTGGGACCTGAGCTGTGACGACTGAGACGATATCTCTTGCAGACTTTTTACCGGTGAAAACTGAACCTGGCTCAATGGAACCTGGCTCAACTGACTTTGAGTCAAGCCTTCGTTTAAGCCTTCGTTTAAGCCTTGGCTCAATTGAGGTGGTTTGGGTTGGGAGAATTCTTCGTCAAGTTCATGGAAAACCAATGGCTGACTGTCCAAATCTGGCTGGGTTGATTGAGAAAAGGGCATTTGAGATTGTAGCTGAGACATGAGTTGTGAGTTTTGCGCATGTGCTTGTCTCAATAAGCCATTGCTGGTTTTGATGCCTTGTTTGGGTGTTTGACGAGCCTTCACCTCAAGAGACTCGTCGATCTTCCAGTCGTCGAATATATCTTGGTATTCTTGTTCATGTTGAGTGGCTTCTTCTCGGATTGCTGACTCATATTCTTTGGCAAAATCTTGACTGTTTGCCTTTATTATGCTCGAAACCAAAATGATCACTGCCTTCATAATCTTGGGATCCTGCTTGTAGCTTTGAAGTGCCTCATATAGGGTTTCGCTGATATTATCAGAGCTTTTGATTCCCAAAGGAATGAGTTGGCTCACAACTCTATTGTCGCCTTTATTGAGCTGAATATTGCGGCCCTCATAGAAAGCTCCCAATTGATCGAGCATGGAGCCTAACTCCTGTAGGTCCAGCACGGTGGTAGGTATATCTCTTGCGATGGTCGCTAGCGATTTGAAAGAGGGTGCTGTCTTTGAATCCAGGGGTGTTTTGAAGACTGAGTCAATGTCGGTTCCTAGCTCAAGGGCGAAGTTTTGTACTGCGTCGACCTGACCGGAGTCTTCTTTTAGTTCAGAGCTCTCTGTGGTCAGGCCATTGGGGGTTTTTATGCTAGACTCTGGATCTTTTATGGATTCCATATCCTTTATGGACTCTATGCCCGCGGTTTCTTTTGACCGGGAATGCCTGAATTGGTGGAGAAGAAATCGTTCCTCTACCTGAGAGAAGACAAGCGGGATTAAGCGAGATGACGGGGGTATACTCTGATTAGCCTCGATATCGTCCTTGGAGTGGTTTCTAAAGGCGAGATCTGACCTAAAGCTCAAGGCCATATAGTCAACTTCATGATTAACACCAATCTGGAAGTAATTCATAAGGTAATCGTCTTCTCCAAATGCTGACAGGCAAACACTGATATGACTGATGCCACTTAATCTAGAGCGTATGTAGTAGGGGTCCTTGACACTGCAAGGTCTGTTTCGACGCATGGCGAACGAGTAGTGTATGATGATTGGGGAGTTGGAGCAATAGATAAGACACATGATGATGTTGTCTTTTTCACGTAAATGAAGAGTCATTTTTAACGAGTAATCCGTATGGTCAAGGTAGTGTTTCCAAGACAAAAGCCTTTGGAGATCATTATCTTCAGTCAAACGTAGCCATATGATCTCCTGTGACGTAAGAATGAAAAGATCCGGGTTTATTCGCTGAAAATCGAGCAAGTGGGACCAGTTATGGAAGTTGATGTACTTTCTAACGGTATCAGAATTGAGAGAAATGCCCAGGACATTTTTCCTCTGCATGATAACCATATTGTCTGAGCCAGAGGGCCAATGAACTCGAATAAATTTGGAGAGATCAAATGGGTTGCGGGCAGGAAGTTGCGTTGTCGACTCTTTTTTGACTGACCAATCGGAATCCTTCCAGAAGGAGTAGATGGTACACTGCCTCTCAGAGTTAAACACCGCCAAGCGATTGCCATTGATCTCGGAATGAAGTAGAGATGAGCCTGGAATGGCGACAGAAAAAGCTTTATCAAGATTTATTCTCTTTTCATCATTAACCCACAGCACCTCACTAAAAGATACCTCATTTGCTCCACGTACGACTAGAAGCTCTCCAGAATAGTATATCTGATGAATTACCCAGGAAAATTTGCACCTTGTTATGCATTGGTAATTTGGAACAGCACATAGGGTTTTCGCCAGCTCACTTGAGTTGGAGAGGTGGATCACGTTCTTTACCTTCGGTAGGAGAGGACACACCAATATCGAGTCTGCATCATCAACACAGGCCACACAGCGGACGTTCAAAAGACTGGAAACTGAGTTTTGTTCTTTGGATTTTTTTTTATATTCACCAGTACCCAAATCAAAAGCTACCGAAAGCGAACTGACGGTTGGATCACGGCCCATCTCCTTTCGAAAAGGGTCTGCCTCAGCATTCATGGCCTTGATCAAGTCGTGACCCACGGAAAGAGGTTTCTTGGGGGCCCGGAAAGGTTGTTCAGCATTGGAGCCAGTTTTGTTCCCACTGGAAAGTCGGGTGTACGAGTTCTGGATCTCGTACAAGCTGGATGCACTGCTCTTGGACCTGGGGAACTGGAGACCCAAAGCAGACGTATCCCCAGCGGCATCAAGGTCGATTATTCCATTTCCGGAAACGCCATAGGTGAGCTGGGCACCCAAACCTGATTTGGCAGGCCACATTCGTGGGGCATGTAGTGAAGAGATGGGTATGTTTTGCAGGCATTTTTATCCGCGTGATGCACATCAGTAAGCAGCAGAGCAGTGAGAATCCGCCATGCAGAAGTAGCCCATGAATGCCAATAAATGCCCTATAAATACGAGTATTACGTATTTATAATATGGGATACCACATAACATAATATATTCTGAGAGTTAAAATTTTCAATCACAGGTTATCAATTTTGTTGGTGGTAAAGCAGTGCCATACTATGGTAGTGCAGTATATTGCAGCGCTACATAGAAACCAGGAAGCGCACCACCACTCACTATTTAAGAAGCGAAGTCATAGAGGAAAGAAAAAAGCACTCATTTCTGTTCAGATTTGGCATTCCAGAACATTTCCAGAATTTGTCCAGAACGTTTCCAGAACATTTCCAGAATATCTCCAGAATTTGTCCAGATTTGTCCAGATTTGTCCAGAATTTATCTAAATTGTTGTAGTACTATGGGCCCTTGGCTCCCACTATGGAGGCTAGTGTGCCCGCGCTATGGAAATGTTCAGTGCATTTATAGCGTTGAAGACTGCGAATGGTCCGCAGCTATATAACCAAGTATGGTCATTAGCAGTCTTGAGAGAATTACCCAATTGGGCTGTCAATGGTAGGAAAGAATAAGAGATACAAAAATACAGGATACATGAAAGCACTCAGGATACAGGAAACACGGTCATCTGAAACATCAATAATACTTTGTCAATGCACATCTGACTGATGATACGCAAGGAGAAGTAAATATGGCAATGGACGAGTGGAGACCCCAATACAACAGGACCATTTCACCAAGAGTAGTATACGAAACTTTCGGCACATACTAATTACCACTCAATAAAAAGCCTCTAAGTCGCTTTGATACACACTCAACTTCCTGGCTCCATCTTTTTATGATATCTCTGTTGGTGGTGAAGTGGAGGTACTGATGCGAGCACCGGGGCCGGAATTTACCATCCTTTTAAGTCGCGGTGCGCGCTATATAACACGTAATTACTTCGGCTTTTTTTCCACGCTCCTGCTGTACTTACACATCCATAGCACCAATAATGGCCAAGAAATCAAAGCTGAAAGACTCGGCTGCCTCTTTGGGCGGAAAGGGTCTGCCAATTACGTCGTTGAATGTGGACCCGGTGGCTGATCCTGTGTTCCAATCGGGTAATGAGAGAAGCTACTTGCTGACGCTGGTGCCCGCATATGTCACCAAGGCCCGGGCAATCTCCAAGATCGATTTGCCCTTCATTGCCATTTTGTTGCTCACTGGCTTGTACGTGCGTCTCCATAACCTTGAATTACCCAACTCGGTTGTTTTTGACGAGGTCCATTTCGGTGGTTTCTCCAAGAAATATGTCTTGGGCAAGTTCTTCATGGACGTGCACCCCCCGTTGGCCAAGATGCTCTTTGCTGCTGCTTCCTCGATCGGGGGTTTTGATGGTTCCTTTGGCTTTGCCAACATTGGCGATGTTTTCCCAGACAATGTACCTTATGTGTTGATGAGACGCCTTTCCGCCGTCTTGGGTCTTCTCACTGTTGTCTTGTGTTACTTGACCATGAGATCTTCAGGAGTTCGTCCGGTCATTGCTTTTATTACCGCTGGCTTGCTTTTGGTTGAAAACTCTTTCGTCACTATCAGCAGATACATTTTGTTGGATGCCCCTTTGGTCTTTTTCATTGCTGCTGCAATCTACTCCTTCAAGAAGTTCGAGACCCAAAAGCCTTTCTCCTTCCAATGGTACCGTTCCTTGATTTCCTGTGGTGTTTCCTTAGGTTTGGCCTTCTCCTCAAAGTGGGTTGGCTTGTTCACCATTGCATGGGTTGGTATCATGTGCTTGGCTCACATGTGGCTTCTTATCGGTGACTTAAAGGTTAAGTCTTGCGCAGTGTGGAAGAACGCAATTGCTCGTGCCTCTGCTTTGATTGGCGTCCCCATCGTTATCTACTTGGCTATGTTCGGTATCCACTTCAGCGTCTTAAGTAATGAGGGTGATGGCTCTGCTTTCATGTCCAGTGCTTTCAGAAGCGGCTTGAAGGGAAACACTATTCCTCAACGTACTATTGCTCCAATTGGTTACGGTTCCGTTGTTTCTATTCGCCATATCAACACTCAAGGCGGATACTTGCACTCGCATAAACATTACTACCAAGGAGGCTCCAAGCAACAGCAGATCACATTGTACCCTCACCTCGACAGCAACAACGACTGGGTCATTGAGCCTTACAACTTCTCTACCCCAGACCACTTTGTGCCAATCACTGATGGTACCAAGATTAGATTGAGACACTTGAACTCGCACGTGAGATTGCACTCCCACGATGAAAAGCCTCCTGTCTCTGAGCGTGACTGGCAGAAGGAGGTTTCTGGCTATGGATATGAGGGATTTGACGG
Source organism: Metschnikowia cubensis (assembly GCA_002374405.1). NCBI lineage: Eukaryota > Fungi > Ascomycota > Pichiomycetes > Serinales > Metschnikowiaceae > Metschnikowia > Metschnikowia cubensis. Next base: position 155,983 of record NKZA01000014.1, on the reverse strand, counting down.
TGATGCTAATGACGATTGGATTGTTGAAGTCGTCAAGCACCTCACTCCTGAACATGCCAAAAAAGAAGTGAGAGCCTTGGAAACCATCTTTAGATTGAGACATGCCATGTCCGGACACTACTTGTTTTCCAGTCCTGTCACTTTACCAGACTGGGCTTTTGAGCAGCAAGAAGTCACTTCTGCTTCTCAAGGTGCAAGGAAGTTAACCCACTGGTACATTGAAACGAACAAAAACAGCATGTACAAAGGTCACGACGAAGTCTCCTATCAGAAACCTGGTTTCTGGGCCAAATTCTTAGAATCCCACAAGGTCATGTGGAAAATCAACAGCGGCTTGACTGGTCACCACAACTGGCAATCTAGCCCTCACGAGTGGCCTTTATTACTCCGTGGTATTAACTACTGGAGCAAAGATCACACTCAAATCTACTTCTTGGGTAACCCTGTTGTTTGGTGGACTGCGTCTGCATGCTTGGTGGGTTTCGCCATTCACCTTGCCATCAGCGTCTTGAAGTGGCAAACAGGTGCACAGATTTCCGTCAACAAGGAGGTCTTCAACTACAACTACCAAATGTTCACTTACTTTGCTGGATGGGCTCTTCACTATCTTCCATTCCACATCATGGGTAGACAATTGTTCTTGCACCATTACTTGCCAGCCCAATACTTTGCTATCTTGGGTCTCGGACATTTCTTGAATTTAGCAGTGACCTATAGCAAGAAACTCAGCAAACCAGCATACGGCTTTGTTACACTTTTCTTTGTTTTGGCCATCTACACCTACCACATTTTCTCTCCCTTGATTGCCGGCTCTCAATGGACCAGAGCCAAGTGTGAAAGTTCCAAGTTGGTGAAATCTTGGGACTACAACTGCCCTAACTTCCTTTCAAGTCCGGAAGAGTATGCTTCGTACAGTTTGGAAGCAAAGGCAGCTCCAGTTGCATCTCCAGCTGAAACAAGCCCCGTTGCAATTATCAACGAGGCCCGCCACTCTCCAGAGGAAGTTAAGAAAGAGAATGCAGCTGTTGGTCATGAGAATGTGTCACCATTGGAAGAGGCACCTCCAGCCGAGACTCACGAGGGCAGCTTTGAGTTGGACGCGCATGGAAATTTGATCCAGCAGGATGCTCCTCATATCCCTGAGATTGAAAAGGAAGTTGACACCGGACGCGTTGCCGAGGTGAAGGAAGAGCTTGAAAATGGAGCCTCGGAGAAGATCGAGCAGTTGAGTGAAGAAGCTGCATCAGCAGGAGAACGGTTGAAAGGCTATAAAGATGCCGCTGTTGAAAAAGTAGCTGATGCTGAGAAAGACGTGCAAGAATCCTTGAAAGACTTACAGGCGCAAGCTGCAGAAAGATTAGATGATGCTAAAAACTACGTGGAGGACAATGTGGTTGAGCCCGTCAAAGAAGAGGGCCACGGCATTATGCACAAGATTGAAGAACTTGAGCACTCAATCGCCGAGAGTATCATCAGTGAAGCCGAAGCTGTTTCTCAGTAAGCCAAGGATCTTGCAAAAGAGGACAAGGCCACCGTTTAAATTTTCTTTAGATATCCCTAGAGGCTGTGCCCATACGTAGAATGAAGACTGTATAAAGTTTCCAAGTGTAGAGTGACTATAAGCAGCAGCGCGAGTCGTATACGAAGCTTGCATATGAGCATTAGAGAGCCCAGACATTGAACTAAGAAAGAACGGCCCGCGAAGATCCATCACTCACACTACTCTCCACCCCAGTCTCGCACCTTGCACCTCACACCTCACACCTCATACCTCATACCTCACATCCTCACCTCCTCCACACTCATACATTGCACACACACAAATCAGAAACACACACACACCCGACCCAAGTGACCCTCCATCAAGTGTGTTTCCGAATCTGGCTGTCTGTACTTCCGAATATACACGATGTCTGAGGTCGAGCAAACGTGCCGTATATGTAGGGGCGAGGCCACCCCATCCCAGCCGTTGATGCACCCATGCAAATGTCGAGGCTCCATTAAATTCATTCACCAGGATTGTTTGTTGGAATGGCTCAATCACTCCAATAACAAGGAAAAACGGTGTGATATCTGCAATACGGCATACCAGTTCAAGACCATCTATGACCCGGAAATGCCGTCTCGCATGCCCAGCAGTGAGATATACTATAAGCTTGTGTCGATGGTCAAGAGGGCTATGGTTAAGAACACTTCCATTGTGCTCTATGGCATTTTCATTGCGCAGCTTTCCATTTTCTGGAAGCTTGTGGGCCGCTTGTTGACCTGTCTAGCGGATGATACCTTACCTTCGCCCAACATGACCTTGCTACATACGTTGCTTTATGGCACCTACGTAACGCGGACACGAAGCGGGGTTTTACTAGATAGCCCTGAGGCGATGTGGGGAGACAAGTGTATGACTTTTTTGGTCAATACTTTTGTGCATGGTAACCTCCAGGTGGCCATCTTTATCATGGTGGCTGTGGTCATTTTTATAGAGCACGAATGGGTGGTCCGTGAAGAAGGATACAAGGCTCTTCTTTTACGCCAAATGGGTAAGCGACCCAGAACAAAACTTGCCGACCTACTTGCTCTGCTTGCCCAAAACGAGACTGGCGAAAACAGAAACCCAAACGAATTAATGGTCAACAGAGCCCTCGAAGACCTCCGCCGTGAACAGGAGGCCTATGTTCACGAGGATGCGTTGCGTGCTGCAATAGAACATAGACAGTTTGATGCTTTGCTTCCAGATGCTGTGGTCAATGCTCCTCCTAGAAACCCCTTACCAGATCTAGATTTGCATGCACAAGTAAGTAATGGCGAGCTGAGCATTTCGACCGCAGAAGATGTCACGGATTCAGCCCTGTCTCAAGAAACTCATTCAGGGGACGAGAATGACTTATCTGATGGCGAGGAAGAACATGCGCCTATACGTGGGGTGGACCACAACCTTTTGAATTTGGACAATCAAAATATGGACCGGATCGATCCACTTGATGACTTATCTGACGACGACGGAGTTGGTGAGCTTGGCGGAAGAGGCGACTTGATGGATGAGGCGTTTGAAGCTGCGGAGATGGCCGAGGGGGGAAACCTCTGGGAAGTGCTTGGCTTCAAACTCGATATCATCACCCCACTTCAACTCACCTTTTTTTCCGACGTCATCATCCTCTTCTCTTTGCTCGGTGTCTATCTCGTGCCTCTCCTCCTTGGGAAAATCGTTGTTCTTGCATTGGTCATTATTCCCGGGGGGTTTGTTTATTTGTTCATTCTACCCTTGTTGGAACTTCCGGGATTAAAATTAATTCCTGCGTTTTTCAACTATATCTGCAATCAGATGCAGCGTTCTTTCCTTAACTTGAATCCGAAGGACCTCATCACGGAATCCCTCGGCGACATACTGGACCGTTTTGATAATGTCAATGCTTTGCTACCAAATACCGTGGTCGGACGGGCGGTCACCCTATCCGCAGGATACCTTTTTATCTGCTTTACCTTTCACTACCACATGTCCCGTTTGATCCTTGGGCCCAAGCCAATTATGGGTAGATCAAGAAAGGCCTATGAAATCATGTTTCAAATCACGGCTACAGCAAAAGTGTTTACTATATTTGCCACAGAGATTGTCCTCTTTCCCCTCTACTGTGGATGGTTGATCGATTTCTGCATTGCTCCTCTCGTCAATAAGGAGATTGTGTCCACTGTTCAGGGCCGCATGAAGTTGCACCTTTTGACCTCCTACTTTGACCTGCTTGGATTTTACACAAGATTTCTGGTGTACTGGCTGTTGGGTACCTGTTACATGTTCTGCGTGGCGTTATTTGTCAGCATGATCAGAAGAAATATCTTGCGTTCTGGAGTTTTGTACTTCATCAAAAGCCCCGAGGATCCAAATGCTCGCTTAATACATGATGCGATCGTCAAGCCATTTTTCTTGCAGATTCTGAGGATCTTATTGAGTGCCAAGGTGTACACTGCATTCGTCGTGTTGGGAATAGGCTCGGTCACATGGGGTCTCCGGTTTTTGGTCAATCCTCCTTATTCCGAGGGTGCAATGCTTCCGATTCAACTTTCATCGTTTTTCGATTTGTTTGTTGTTGCATGTACATCTTGGGTTATATTCAGCGCCAAAAATCTGATTACAAAACGAGTGCTTTTGTTCTGGAAACGGTCGTTTGCAGTCTTGAGTCATAAATTCCGCTTGTCTCATTTCTTGCTAGACGAGCCCGTACCCCAAGAGAGAGGGTATGTTGTCTACAGAAACATCTTCCATAAGTTGCTAGGTATCGGCACTCCTGACTACAGCAAACCAGTCAGCTATTCGGAAGCACAGAAACTATTTAAAAGCGACCCCGACACTGTGGCCTACTTTGTACCAGATGGCACATATATTCGTGCCCCAAGCAGCGATGATAATTCTCGCAAGTTCTTGAGACAGTTATTTGTTCCAGTGACCAAATCTGACCAACTCATTTCGCCCATCGAGCCACAGCCTGAAAATGAAGAATCAGATTGGTGGGATGAAAACGTATTCTACGAGGACAATTACACTATAGTGTACACTCCTCCAAACAACAAGTTCCGGTGTCTTGTGTTGGTGTGCATGGTGATACTTTTTGGAGCACTTCTCATTGTCCTGATAGGTGTGACGGCAGCCATGATCGGTAGACCGATTGTAGGTGCTTCTGTCATAGTATCTAGACAATTTTTCACAGGCTTAAAGCAAGAGGGGACGGATCCTGCAAGTTACATTGACTGGAGATACCTTGATGTGCACTCATTGTGTGCAGGGTTGATCACCTTAACACAAGTTTTGTTTTTGATGGATTACTGTCCTAATTCAACGGAAGTGAGAGCATTTGTGGTTAACCAAGGTCGCAGAGCTGTACCATTCATCATTGATTTCGGCTCTCTTTTTGGAAAGTTCTACCACAGCATGCTTCTCTTGACTCTCCACAATTGCATCATAACACAGGTCCATTTCATATACATTCCAGAAATTGAAGAGTATTTCTTCGGGACCCGTTCGCTCCAAGTGAGCACGACTTCGCTTGATATGAATTACACATGGCATGGGTTTCTTTTGAATGCTGCTTTCCTACCATTCACCGTCATACCGTTCTTCCTCGCGTTCTATTTCCAGAATGAAAGGACCTCAGAGACTTGGGTAGAATACTTACGCCAGTTGATGCCACCACAGACACTTTATAGCGTCTTATATCTATTTTTCCATAGAATCTTTGTGGTGGTGTTTAGAAATGAGGGAATGCCCATTGGATATGTGACGAGCATCTACCTCAATGTCATTGTCTTATTGTTGGTTGCAATCACCCATGCACGCATCAGTTGCGGACAATTTTTGAACAGGGTCAACGAGCAGATCAAGAACGAGAAGTACGTGAGAGGCACAGCCATCCAGAATATTGACGTGTCAGATTAGGGTCTTGTCCAATTAAGGGTTCAGTACATAGCAGGCCTTCGAGCCAAGGACTCGTTTGCGTAAAGACAGCTTTCAATGATTCTGAACAGGTTAGCTCACCGAGTCGATCTAGTTGAATAGTAGGATGCTGGGAGCAATGCTGACAGGGTGGAGTTTGTCCATGTCAGTGTAAGCATGAGTAACTTCCGAATGTGTGTAGCATAAGTTTTAAGTACGAGTGATAGAATAAGTTGTATTAAGAAGATCTGTAGTACGAAGAGCATTTCTCTCAGTCTAAAATAATAGTTTATGGGTATAGTTTGTCTATGACTAGTAACATAATAGTGAGAGTAGTTATAATAGCACTAAGAAACCTGGTATAGTGTGTAACCACTTTTAGTTGAATAGAATGAATAGAATGAATAGAATGAATAGAATGAATAGAATGAATAGAATGAATAGAATGAATAGAATGAATAGAATGAATGAACAGTTAATATGAGTAGTTTTAATAGGACGAGTAGTATTAATAGTGTAGGAGCTGAACAAATGGTACGTTAGAAGTATATTGTAGGACTCATAGTCAGAGAAATATCTCTATTAGAATCCTATCATTAGTTTCAATAGAAAGAGAAGTAAGATAAGAGAACATAATAGTAGTTCAAAGTGGTACTAGTTAGAGCTGAAAGTAGTTCAAGTTGACAGTGTGGAAGTAGAGAGCTTGGAGTAGGGCGGAGGCTGCAAAATGACACTTCTGTTAAACTTATAAAAGAGTAGAGAAGAGTATAGTTCAGTAGGTGTATGAGTACAGTATGCGTGTAACAATGAGTACTATGACTATGAGTACTATGACTATGTTGACTATGACTATGTTGACTATGAGTAGTGTAAGAGTATCGGTAGTAATAATACTATATGCGAGAGTAATAGAACTATATGTTGAACAGTAACAACATAGAGCATGATAGTATTGTATTATGTAGTTAATGAACATGATAGTATTAAGAGTCACTGTCGTTTGACTCGTTGAAGGAGACGTTCTGAGCAGCCTTTTTCTTGGACTTTTTCTTGGACTTCTTGGGTTTCTCTGCATCTGCATCTTCATCGTCGTCATCGGCGAAAAGCTCCTTTTCATTCACATTGTTGGTATCGTACATCTTCTTGGCGTTCTCGATTCTGGAGAGCTGCTCCCGGATATAGTTCATACGCCCTAGTTTTTGGGGGTCGTTCCGCAAGGCAAAGGGCAAGTCGTCAATCTTGATTCGGGATCGGCCGTGGGCCCGGGCAAAATGTAGTGATTGGTGGGAGAGGTCGGTGAGGAATTCCACCAAACAGTCCTCTAGACAATTCACGGTGGAGTCCAAGGAAATGGGACCGTCGCCGAGCGAAAATAGAAGCGTTTCGATGTCTTTGGTAAAAAGCCGGGGGCGTTTGCGTCTCCGGGGGCTATGCATTGGGTTGGGGCGGTACGGATACATGGTATGAGACTTTAAGTAGGTCTTGAGTGTGGGACTTGAATGTAGGACTCTTGAGATGTGCGGATGGTGCAGGAACCTGAGATATGTGGAGGTGCACCGACCACCGTACTTCTAAGCATCATTAGAAAGTAATACTAATAAACGGTCTTTAGGGTTTTAATATTTATAACTTTTATTGTTTTATAGTTTTTTGGCTTCATTTTTTTGGCCTAATTTTTTTTTGGTTTTATGGTTTCATTTTTTTGGCCTCATTTTTTTTGGTTTTATGGTTTCATTTTTTGGTTTTTTAGTTTTATAGTTCATGGTTCCATGTCAATCTTTACTGGATGTGCAATTTCTGAGATTCTACAATTACTTGAACTTGCACTAGCTCTGGGGGACTATTACAATGGCCTGTCCCTTCATAAGAATCAAGTCTCTGTTGGAAATACCCATTTGAACCACTTTACTATCTGAACGAGCTTGATCTGTGACTCATAACCCTAATCATTTACTTGATCACACACCTGGATCGGATCGTCACTTGCCCAACTCCTCTGCTATGACACTTGATAATGCATCGGAGCGTGCGTCCGGAAGAATCTTGAACTCCAAGTCGCCATCTTGTAGCGCTCTTATCTTATCCTGTAGTAAGCCCTGCTGGAGCTGCTTCGTGGTGAGCAGAACCAAGTACCCTCTTCTCTCAAACTCTGCAGCTACTTCTGCCTGGTGGCTGTCCATCAAGTCATCGTTTGTAATCACCACCAACGGCACCTGGAGCCGAAGCGTATCTAGAATGGAGCCTGTGCCTGCATGGGACACCACCACATCCACAGACGAAATGAGGGTTTGGATTTCATTGGAGTAGGGAAACACCTCGAGTGTAAGACGATCATTGGCAAGCGTAGTAGAGGACTTATCGTTGGTTTCATTTTGGATGCTTAGGTCCAAAGCACCAATGGTGTTTTCTCTCGCAAGAGCTTTACTGAAGTAGGTTTTGCTGACGTTGAGGCCCTTGGAGTCCAACTCATTGCCGTACTGGATCAAGATGCGAGAATATCCTTCATGCTGGAGAAATTCAAGAAATTCCGGTTTTACCACATAATCAATTAGTTTATGGAAAGTTACGGTGGCACCCGTGGTGAATAATATGGACATGGAGGAAGGGCCCAGATTATGGTGGCGTGTGGATGTAGAGCCCGCGCGCTCTAGGCGGCCCTTGTCTCAGGACGTCCCAAATTAGCCGATTGTCTCATTCCGAAATTGGCTCGCCGGCGCCGTCTGCAGGCTGACACCACGGACCCAAGAATATAGTTTGAGAGCTACAGGTCTCCCCGCTATTGTCCAGGAAATCCTAATTAGAAACAATAGCTGGCGTGATAATCTGCAAGTGACGCTGCCGCTGAAGTATGCTGATCCATGAGTGCTAATCATAGAAAGTCCAAGCATTGTTCGTGTATTGCTGGCCAAGCGAGGCCGATCCCACAAGCAACAATCTTCTCCCCCGGGTGCGACGGCCAGAAGATCTCGTAAATCCCCTGACTCGTCACGAGTGCGCCCTGAAACAAACGAACGGCCACGGCCACAAGCCCGGGCCGTGGAATTCGGAGCTCGGGCGTGTGGGAAGGCCTGGTTTAAGCAAACAAGCGTTTAAAAATGATGCATGGCGCTTTAACGGCCCTGCAAACTGCACCCATGGGCCCAGCATGTAGGCCTGAGGGTTTACGAATCTGTTTTTGGCCTGGGGCCGCGTCTTTTCCTCCACTGAGCGTTCCCCAGACTCGCACCTCCTGCTGGTTCTCCGGACTTTTTCCATTTTTTCTCAGACTCGTCAGCGGAATTTGGTTTTTTTGCCCTTTTATTTTTTTTTATTCTTGTCCTTTATTTTTTAATTCGATCTTTTTATTTTATTTTATTTTTACCTTTTATTTTCTTTTTTTCTTCCATTATGTTTCGCTTTTCTTTTTCCTCTTTACAGAGTACCAACAAACTTCGAACAATTGGACCTCGAGGCTAGTTCCTCTCCTGACCCCTGCTTAAACGGCTCGGTGCATTGAGTTCTCGGTGCATCGAAGTGTTTTGTTGTATCGTCTGGCCAGGGCTACCGGACTGCTGATTATATCCGCCATGCGTTCTCGGTCATGCCAGACTTTTTCTCCAGACCCGTGGGTTGTAGACGTAGGTTGTCCTGCGCTCCATGCGCTAGCTTCTTATGTACACAAATTTTCACTCGGAGCGGGCCAGTCATGCCATCATTTTTCCTCCACACTCGTCTCGTACCCTCCCCAAACTCTTGTTTATCCGCACGCTTCCACCACACACAAACGGTTTTCTTGCTATCTTCTTCCTTGTATTTCTGCTCCTAAATATATTGCCTTTTTCAAAAGCTTGTTTGTTTCCCGATTTGGCTTGATCCCTCTCCCCAGCTGGCGGCCGCTCCTCGCTATCCTCCCCCACCCATTTTCCTGGTGCATGCAAAACATCCCAGATGAAGCTTGACTCCTCGCCCCAATCCGACCGTCTCTCCATGCTGTCTGCTAGCGGCGCCACCGAGCCAATCCCTAAGAAGTCCCTCCAGATTCGGACTGATAAGCCCCGCCCCCACGCGTGCTCCATATGTACTCGAGGATTTGCCCGCTTAGAGCACTTGAAACGCCACGAGCGCTCCCATACAAACGAAAAGCCTTTCCAATGTGCTGCCTGTGGCCGTTGCTTTGCTCGACGTGATTTGGTGCTTCGCCACCAGCAAAAGCTCCACCAGGACATCTTTCAGGTGGCTAGAAGAGGCCTGTTGCCTGCATCATTGTCCCAGTCCATGGACGCCTCTGCTGCGTCTTCTATTTCCAACGATAACATTATTGTTTTGAACAACAATACCAAGGCAAAGGTCCCACTACTCTCTGACCGCCTGGAGAGATTGTCGCCTAGCAATTACCACCAGCTGAACCTGCCTCTGCTGTCCAACTCCAATGACTCTCCACAAGACCTGTCTCAGATCCCCAATTCCCGTACTAGTGACTTGGACTATCCTTCTTTTCAGCAAAATGCCTCTCTTAGTGGGAATATGCCTTCTCCTCATACAAACTCCTCCACAAACACTCCTTCTTTTCTGGCCAAAAATAACGGTGTTTCCTCCATAATGGGTGATTCCGACTTGCAAATCGCTCCTTCCAACTTCATCCAACAACCTTCCCCCTTAACTGGCAATTCTCCGGAAACAAAGGACAAGAAAGCACTGGCTTTAGATGGCTTGGAACATAATTTTGACTCACGCTTCTCGCTGAACTTTCAAGACTTCAACAAAATCCGTAAGAGCCAGGCTCCTAACCAGAGATACGCTTCTTTTTCGGCTGTCTCTGGCTTATCATATACCAATCTCCAGGATGCCTTGACTATCCAGAAAAGCCACATGGATTCGGGGCTACCTCCTAGTGCATATTCGCATGATAAAGGGCTTATTAGAGGTGAACTGATTCTCGATTTCGGAAACCTTGATTTAGACTGGTACTCCATGGATTTTGGAACCTCGGCCAAAGAGGCTCCCTACCAGACCACGGACCCTATGGATCAGCATCAAATTCAAGGCAATAAGAGTCTGTCTAGGATAAAAATGGTCCAACCAGATGCGCAACTCCCCGATAATATGCCTCCTGACTACTTCTCTAACCACATTATGACCACCCATCAATTCCTGGATCCAAATCATCCACATCACATAAAAGGCACCACTCCTTTAGCCCTTGACTTTGCCCCTAATGACACACACGGGTTCGCTGAAGAGGATTCAGTTTCCGTTGGCACCGGTTTCGTTCACTTAGCGGGAGATCTCAGTTTATTTGGAGAGAAGCCCGTTAGTCAAACCGGTAGCCCAAATGAGGTTACTGCTCCGGTACCAAAGAGAAGTCGGGCGCTGTCCAAACAAGCTAAGCAAAGGTGTTCTCCACAATCCAATGATAGTAAACGGGCAAAAATCGGGTTCGTTAACGAAGTAGAGGACCTTGACTGGTTGGAGCAAATCAAAGGAATTCCTGTCCTCAACAAATTCCCTTCTGCTTCGAATGTCACCGGTTTCTTGGGAATGCCGTATATTGCCGAAGAAGCCCAAGCGCAAAGTGACGAGGTGTTTTCATTGTTTAAAGTTAGACAAGAGGATATTGTTCGGCAAAGAAGCGAATTAGACAACGCAGCTTTAATTGGACCTTCCAATGGCTCAGAAAAACTGGCCAACGCGCTGGTCCGGGGCCAGTCCCGTGTTCACTTCACCATTGGTGAAAGTAAGGATTTCATAACTGATGAATTGAGATCTAAAATCATTGAGGTGAGCAATTTGAATGAAGAACAGTTCCCTAATTTGGAAGACTTGAATGATTACATGAATTTGTACGAGAAAGAGTTCAATGCTTACTTCCCGTTCATTCATACGCCAACTCTCAGGAATCCCATGATCGATAACTTTGAAAACATTCCATTGATTTTGTCCATGTGCTCAATTGGCGCACTTTACTCCTACCATGATTCCAACACTTTGCTCTTGTTCAACTTATCGAAGTTTCATATCCACAACTTCTTCGAAAATGAAGTCACGGTGGATAAATTGCAGTTTAAGAAGGTGCCTATCATGGCCCACCAGTGTCTTGTTCTTCACATGTTCATTTCCATGTTTTTGAATGAGCCCAACATGGTGGAGATCACATCGAGACAGATGAATTCGATGGTAGGATTAATCAAGTCCACCAACTTTCATCGCCCTCTTGAAGAGTTCCTTGTTCCTCCTCCAAAATTTACCAGCCAACACGACACGGAGATAATCCAAAATAACTACGACTATTTCATCATGACCCAGACGCGGATAAGAACTATTCAGACGTTTTATCAAATGGAGATCATGCGCAGTCTTTTGCTTGGATGCCCGGTCCCAATGCCCGGTATGGAAATCGCTTGCGGCACTCATTGCAACGACGAACGTTTATGGGAATCCGGCAACTCTACACACTGGTACAATTGTATCAAGGACTTGGACAATACTTCGCTCGTGGAGTTGAGCAACAACGAGCAGATGAACACCTTGCGTGCGAAGATGGAAGCGGGAACCACAGACTCCGCCAGAATGACATACAAAAACTCGGCTGCCTTGCTTATGTATGTGCACGAGCGGATTCTGCAGGAGTCACAGGCATGCAATGGCCCAAGCAATGGCTACAGATGGAGAACCGAGCATCGGCCAAAACTCTCAGCCTTGCTCAAGACTTGGGAAGATGAATACCTCAGAAATGGTGGGCGGTCTTTCGTGAGAGACATGAACTTGCGTAAGAGCGACTTTAACGCGGACTTAAAGCTCATCTTGCCCTTTTTCTACCTCGCTAAGATCAGAATCTGCATTGACTTCACACCAGTTACGAAGCGAGTTCTCTACAAAGACTGGAAGGCTATGGGAGATTCCCTCAAGGTTCTTGAAGGTGACGTGGAGGCTTTGAAAGAAGCATCTGCTTACGCTGTTGAGATCTTGAAGTTATGGACGGAGAACATCCAGGACCTCCAGAACGCCAAGCTAGTTTCGGTTCGTACTCCCGTCTTCTTCATCACAGCCGTGTTCATAGCAGTGATGATAATGAGCAAAACCCTAATGGTTCTCGAAAGCTCACAGCACTTGTCCGTTGCAGACATGGCACTCTGGAGCACGTTGGAGAATGTGCTCAAGACCATTGAAACCACGCTCAACCCAGGAGAAAACTCGTCCTACTCCGAGTTCTTGCGCAAACAGTGCAGAGGAATCTTTGACTTCGCATGGAGTGAAGAGTACAAGCGCAACATCCAAACGGTGATTCTGAAGTTGAGCGAAGGATCGCTCCAAGCTGAGGACTTAAGAACTTGCAAGCTTCTGACGCAAGCACTCGGCTTAGGCGTTCGGATTCTTGCAGACGCACCACTCTGGCCTCTTGCCATGAGCTTTGCAGAAGCACTCAAAACCATGGCGCTTACTGCTCGCTCATAGGCCACGTTTATTTATTTATTCAACTAATTGCACGAATCTACGACACAGTTTATGACCCATGACTTTAATGATGACACCAAGCGTAGCACAGTGCGAAAAAGAAATCGCACCCTCCGTCTCATCTCCACCTCATCTCCACCTCTTTCATCGTGACTTCGTTCCACCAACTGTTGACTTCTGGCGCCCGGCTTCTCAAAAATATGACCAGCCTGAAGCTACAGGGAAGAGAGCTCTTTCGTGCCATTGGCGAGCCCAAGACCATCGTGGCTCCCATGGTAGACCAATCCGAACTAGCATGGAGAATCCTACTGAGACGATACGGAGCCGAATTATGCTACACGCCCATGTTCCACGCCCGTTTGTTTGCTACGGATGAAAAGTACCGGGCCAAGATGTGGTCTGAAATGGATGGAGATGCCAAGGTAGATCGGCCAGTGATTGTGCAGTTCTGTGCTAATGATCCAGACTACTTATTGCAAGCAGCACAGTATGTGGAGGACAAGTGTGATGCCGTGGACCTTAATTTGGGGTGTCCACAGGGTATCGCCAAAAAGGGAAATTACGGGGCGTTTTTGATGGACGACTGGCCGTTGGTGCATAAGCTAATACGCAAGTTGCACGAGAACTTGAAGTGTCCAGTGACGGCCAAGATCCGTGTGTACGACGATTGGAAAAAGAGTCTTGAATATGCCAAAATGGTGCTTGATGCAGGTGCCCAGTTCATCACCATCCACGGGCGTACCAGAGAAATGAAAGGCCAGGCCACGGGCTTGGCTAACTGGAAAGTATTGCGCTACTTGAGAGACAACTTGCCTGCAAACCAGGTGTTCTTTGCCAACGGAAACATTCTTTATCCTTCTGATTTGGACCGGTGCAGAGAGGCCGTGCAGTGCGATGCTGTCATGTCCGCCGAGAGTAATTTGTACAATCCTGGTGTATTCTGGACAGAAACTGAAGACATGGATAAGCAGTTCAGACGGGTGGACCATATGCTACGGGAATACTTTGAAATCGTCAAGACTTGTCCCGGCGAAGCTTCTAGAACCGCCATGAAAGCCCATTTTTTCAAACTCTTACATGCCTTTTTGAATGAGCACAAGGAACTCCGGCCTGTGATTGGCAAGACCAGTGTGCATGCGGAATTTGAAAAATGGGAGTCCATCGTGGAGTCCGTGGAGAAGTTGGTGCAGGAAATCTACGCTAAACCCAACATCGCCGAGCTTGATGTGATTACCGAGGGTGATCTACAGCCGTGGGGTGGCCACTACAAAACAGTGCCGTACTGGCGGTGTCAGCCATATTTCCGGACGGTGAATGGAGAGAAGCAGAATGCGCGTGTACTCAAGGTGGCTGCTAGTGATGAGGTAGTGAACAACACCGGAGGAGAGAAGAGTGAGCCGGCCCAGGCAAAGAGGAAATTAGACGACGAGGCCGACATAGAGCCCAAGAAAGTCAAGAGTGCATAGATACAATAGCATTTGAATGCAACATGGAACAAATCTTATTAAGCGTAGATGTGGTCACGATTTGCGGCTTTGAAATGACTAAATGTCACCCTGGACTCAAACTTAAAATAGACACATGAATTTACCGGATTAGGCAATATTTTCTCTAAATAGACTCTTGCTATACCAAAAATAACATCTTCTCTTGAAATCAAAGTCATTGTTCCATGTTTCGAACACTACCACGGGAACCGGCAGTATAATGGTGCACGTCACGTGCCCTTGCGGGAAGCGAGAGCTAACTCAATGCTGCTGAGCACCCACCCATTCCTACACCAAGCATGAGTGTTTCAGCCATCCGTATTCCAGCTACAAAAACGGCCAAAAACGCCATTATCATCATCCACGGTTTGGGCGACTCTGGCGAGGGCTGGTCGTGGTTCCCCAAGGTCATCCAGGACTCCCACATGTTTAAGGGCCATGATGAGACAAACTATATCTTCCCCAATGCCCCCTCTATTCCCATCACAGTCAATGGTGGAATGCGAATGCCCGGATGGTTTGATATCTACCAATTGGGTGGCAATTACCACAAGCAGGATGTAGAAGGATTCCTCAAGTCCTGTGAGGTTATCAAGGGCCTTATCCAAGAACAGATCGACCAGCACAAGATAGCACCGGAGAATATCTTGATCGGGGGGTTCTCGCAGGGAGCAGCGATTTCCATGGCCGTTCTCTCATTGCTTGACTTCAAGATCGGGGGTCTTTTGGCGTTCTCTGGGTTTTGTCCGGTTATGGATGCAATCAAGGCCAAGATGAACAAAGAGGGAGTCAATTTCAACACCCCGGTGTTCCAGGGCCACGGCGAGGCCGACCCCGTGATCAACTTCTCGTTTGGAAAAACCACGGCCGAGTTTTACCAGGGTCTAGGCTTCAAGGACTGGCAGTTCCACGCATACAAGAACCTCGGCCACAGCACAAGCAATCAGGAATTGGTCGAGGGTGTTCAGTTCATCTCCAAGGTTCTCGACAAGTAGGAAAAGACGTTAATCGACAGTGTAATCTGATACATGCACAAATATATACGTGATAAATAAATGTATACATTTCATAGATACATTTCACGTTGACTATCAGTCTATAAATATAGATTTCTGGGGAAGGCACGGATTTCGCGATGTTCCATTGAGATATAGACACGCCAAACAATACACCTCAATCACCGTCGGTATTCGAGATTCCTCGCCAAAGACACTCGGCACACGTTTCTTCTCCCCGCACATCTCCATGAGTCAAAGTGTTAAATACATGAGCCCCCAGCCCAGCTCCGCCAAAGATAAACGGCACGTGGCGCAAGTGGAAAAGGCCCTTCAGACCTTTGAATCTTTAACCGAGTGGGCTGATTATATTGCCTTCATAGCGCGCTTGAAAAAGGCCCTAGCTGTCCCCGTGAGTCTGCCGCAATCCTTACTGTGTATTCCGCTATCCCAACAGGTGCTGAGCCGTTTATCGCTTTGTCTCTCTCCGCTGTTGCCCAATGGAGTGCACCAGAAAGCGTTGGAACTCTATAAAAACATCTTCAATTCGCTCAATGCGGAGGCCCTCAATTCTGAAATCTCCCAGTGGCTTCCTGGCTTGCTTCCAGTGATTTCCTATGGTTCAATGCAAGTGAAGCCGCAGCTTATATCTCTATACCAGGACGATCTCGTCAAGTACTTGGATGCGTCCACCTTGAGGCTCATAGCCAAGCCGTTTTTCCTATCGCTTCTTTCTGGACTAGATGACGAAAACTCAGAGATCTTCTCCGATTGTATGTCGTTGCTAGATAATTTCAAACTGAGAATGGCTAATAACCCACACTTCTGGCGTACCATGTTCTTGTGTATCATTACAAGCCCCGAGAAGAGGTTGGGGGCACTCAATTGGTGCCTGGCTCGGCTCCCGACATTTACGATCATTAACGATGGTACTGAAAAGAAGTTCTCTGCCGAAGCCCAGCTGTGCTTTTCCTCCGAACCTGGTTTGTTGGTGCGGGCCTTTGTCTCTGCTTTGAACACGACCTCCAGCTTTAACCAAGCAAGCGATATCAATGTGATCCGTGGCTTCTTTGACTTGTTATTATCGCATATCCCTCTCAATTCTGCAGTTTTGACGGATATCGTATCTCCTCGCGATAGGGAGCTCTTGCTAATGTCGTGCTGTGAAGTCACCCTTAAGAAGGATATGAGTCTAAATCGGAGACTCTGGAACTGGCTTCTTGGTCCCGAAGAGCCTATTTCTGAGTCCAGTGCTGGAAACCCACAGGTCAAAAATCAAAAGGAGTATTTTGCCAAGTATGCGTTGCCGTTTTTGGAGAGTGGTGCAAGATCTCGAATCGATAGTTCCTCTACCGACTTGATGTTGACTGCTTACAAAGTATCGCATGCATTAATATTAGATAGGTGGGAGATCAGCTCGTTGTACACCCCCAAGGTGTTTGTTCCTATTGTGAGGTCATGTTTTGAAGCAGTCAGAGCTAATCAGCCTGGATGCCAAGACCTCTTAGTAGTGGCTAAGGCGTTCTTCGATGAAGTTGAAGCTAGTTTCATTTGGAGCTACATTACTTGTGACTTGATCTTGAGTGGGCAAGAGAGAGACTTGCAGATGGTTGAGTTCTTGTTTGAAAATTTCAAGTTTCCTGACGAAGAAAAAGCTGTGCACGCTCCGTTGGCAGTTATATGCTATCTTCTCACGTCGCCCATAACTGGGGCGTCCATCCAAATCCTCAGCACCATGGTTGAACTCTTGCAACCTCATCTTGCTGCCCTGATCGAAGAATCTGATTTCCTAAATTTGGATTCACAATCGTTCATGCTTTCGGTCAAAAGTTACTACGAGAACTTGAAATCCGATGAGAAGACAACTTGTGAGTTCTCCAGTCAGCAGTTGACGGCACTCTTGCTCCAAAATTACGAAAAATGGTACATCGAGAGTTTGAAGTCGGGATTGGGTAGTGATTTGTTGGCCAACATAATGGATCACCTGCTACTTACAGTTTCCACTCCAAGAGGCTTTACCAACTTGAAACAGGCTTTTCTCGCATACCCTCAGTTTTCATTTACCAACACCGATTCAGATGAAAGTGTTTCCACTGTCCTATTTGGAATGCTGAAAATATGTCGTCATTTGAAGCCTTCTCTTACATCTGCAGAAAAGTCCAAGGTACTCAAAATACTCCTTTCAAACTTATGGAGTATTCTAGCTTCAGCTTATCCTGCCAATAATCAGGTGGAAGCAGTACGGTGTATTTTTGAATTGCCATCGATTTTCGAAGTGCACGAAGTCGAGGCTGGTGTCATCTTCATGCTTCTCAAAACTCCATTGGACCTTAAATATTCTGTGTTCCTTAAACTTTGGAGTCATTCCTCTGATTTCAGTGGAGCAGAAAGCATCCTTTCAAATGCATTGCTAGTTATCCTTGAAAGCCTTGAATTTGAGCATTCCGGGGAAGCAATCGAGACGCTGAGACTTGTCAATAAGATCATTCTTGATGGATCTGCAAACAGGTTACTCAAGGTTCTTACCAACCCTCTACTCTCATTTGATTTGATGCAGAAAGAAAAAGTTGAAATTAACACGCATGACGATTCCAAGCTTTTCAAGTACTACTTAAAAGCCGTACTCAACTGCGTTCACTCAAACGAGAAACTACTCAAGGACTCCCTAAACCATGAGTACGTTTCGTCCGAGAACACAGAGAAGATCCAACTATTCAACTCGAACCAGTGGGACATTTCGAATTATAAGTCTTTGATCTTGTGTGTTATACGCAAATTTCTAGGACTCAAGTTGTCTGCAGAAGTTGTGGGCAACGAGAAAATTAAGTCGGATTACACCCAGTGTGCTTCATGTGCTTTGGATCTCTACAAGTTCGTAATCACAGGCTCAGAATTGGACTTCGAGGACCATTTCAAGTTTTTGCTTGACTCTTGCTCATATCTCGCTTCATTCCCTGGTGTTTATAGCCATTCCTTAGAGCTTCTTGAGACAATGTACCTTAAAACCATCTTGGATTTTTTGGCTATGGCAAAGAAATTGAATGTTGCAGTGATGAATATCAAGGATACCGAAAACCACAACTACCCATTGCTTATTTCTTTCATTACGAACGGAATTGCCATGAGCCAATCATCAACTTTACTAGAAAAATGGTTTTCTCTTCTCAACAAATGTCTCTACATGTTGGGAGAGAATATATTTGATGTGTTGTTGGTCTTGAGTGACTCAATTGTTCATAAGATCGAGGTCTATTTCAATGCCACCAAAGCCTTCAAAAAAATCTCGGGATGCACTGACACCGAGTCCTCGTTGACGATCTGCATTTCTGGTCTTGAGGACTTGTTGTCGATCAGTCACTCGCATTTGATCACATCAAGCATGAGACCAGTCTTGAAGTCTCAGCAGAATGAAAATGGATTCTTAGGCAATGTTATCCTGGGAGTGTTCCAAATCGAATCGCCTTTGGTGAAGACTCACGAGGAGCAAAAAAAGAACGCAGTGATAATAACATTCCAGGATGCTACCAAGATAGCGTTTGAGATTTGGAGTTGGGCTGATAGTAGAGACTTCACTGCAAGAGCATCGGAGCACGCGTCAGTACAGTCCATGATAAATGTTTCAAACAAATTGAAGTTCCGCTCAAGGCGTCTACTTGAATCCCTCAGTGAATTGGAAAGACACGAGGTCATTGAAAAGTTGATTGATGCAAATGCCAATACCGATACCAAAATCAAGATTCTACATGTGTTGGACAGTGGACATACGCATTTAACTATTCCTCATCTTTTAAACTCAATCCTCACCAGATGTTCGCCCCAGTCATTGAGTGAAAAAGATATGTCCACCATGTATACGGAATTATCTGAAGAGCAACTTGCTTCGTTCTTGGTGAACTACTATCAATCCATTGACCAAGACTCCATCGATGACATTTATGATGTGACTGTAAGCTTTGTGAAGGAAGTGCTTGCACACCCAAGCTTGTTCAAAAAGCTGATCATCTCCTATCTTCAAGTGATAAAGATATTCTCATTGAAGTTGCAGGGCAGAAAGTCAAAGGACAATAGATCTGCCCACCACAAAGAGCTTTCAGGGTATTTCCTTAGCATGCTCAATGCTTCAGTGAGTAAGAAGGTACAAGATTTAAGAAACTCGGAGGCTGACGAAAACAAGAAGCATCCAGGTGATGTTCTCGCTGATGACCTCTCACAACTAGTGCAATTCTTTGCCGATGTCTTGCAAGATTCTGACAAGGTTAGCACAGCAGTTACCACAATTATCAGCACAGTGATCCCCTCTCCTAACAAGGCCAAGAAGCTGTTATCACCAAGCATACTCAACCTAGTCAAGGTGATGGGTAAATTCCATCCAATTAAGCCTTGGAAGCAACTCGTTGGTGACTTGTTCATGGACAATAGCTTTTTCGCCAATGGCAGACTGACCAATGAAGACTGGAAATCAATTGTTCAAACGTGGGTGCAGGCCGAGCCATCTCGTATAGAAGACCTTGTGACCAGAGTGACACCATCCGTGCAATCCAACGCTTCAAATATCTTCGTTTGGAACGAGAGCTCGGAAGTCGAGGACAGAACCTTTGTCTTGCGCAGAATCAGTTACTTAATGATGGTACAACCAATCGATGCATGTGTCAACATTCTCAATGGCTTATTCGGACGTCTAGGAACAGCTTTGAACAACACCTGTCCTCCACCATACAAGAGTGAAGCAATGAAGCTTTTCCGAGTGCTCAGTGTCAGAATAAACGAGTCACAATTATTGCCATACTGGTCTTTCATGACCCAGACTCTTTCCGGGGTGTTCCAGAGTTTGGTGCCTAGCAACGTCAAACAGCTTGCGTCGTTGGACCAAGATCAAGTCAAGCTCATTCTTTCGGCCAGCAAGATGCTCGACCAGCTCTTATTGATTGGGTTCGACGAGTTTAACCTCAATTCGTGGCTTTTCGTTGCAAGTGATTACGTGACTGGCGAAAAGTACACCCAATCTTACATCGACTACTTGGGCTGCCAGACTGAGTCTATGGTAACGAAAGACACTCCAATCCGGGTGCGTGGTCCCGAAAAAGACGAGTTGGCCGCGCCGCTCTTGTATGGCATAACCAGCATCAACAACGTGGCCAACTTGAAGATATTTTTTGGGCTGCTCAGCTACATCAATTTCGAACGGTCTTTTGGCCTCGCCAAACCTGACATCGCCGCCTGCGAAAAGGATATCTACAAGGATTTGGAGGTATGAGGCCGGGTGCAAATTTCCTGTGTGCGTGGATGGTGTGTATACGCGACTTCACCAGCCTTAAGCAAAACATTCTATAACACGCGCTTGATCCTACACTGTATGAACTCATAAACAAGTGCCACCAAATTCCACAACCCCATGTCGTTTAAAATCCGCAGAGTAGTTTCTGGCCTACTGCCGCTGGAGCACGTGATCGACTCCAAACTCTCCTCCAGGCCCACCGACCCCAGCTCAGGCCTAGACGAAGGCTCCCCCAGGCTAAAACGGTCTCGATTGAAACGGCTTTCTGTCGATATTGAAGACTTTATAGCAGATGGAAAATCCTTGCTCAATGGTGAAAAGAATCGTTTTGTTGGAAGCTCTGAGAGAAACGGAAGCTCTGAAAAGTATGAAAGTTCGGCTTACAAGAAGAGCTCCAACGTATCCTCCATTTCTGTTGACCAAACGGGTTCTCCCAGTAAGAAAAGGCTGCAAGATAGTCTAAATGAAGGAATTGCATTCACGAAAGAAAAGATCATCAATGATAAAAACGAGTTCCGTTTCCGTCCGTTGGCTCGCCTACAGAATGACACCCACATGGATTTGGGTATAAAGTCCCAGATGGAGAATATCGAGTTCGACTCTTCGGATCATAACCTGCCAGAGAAGCTTCAAAAACCCCCCTCTCTTGTATCGCAACTCACTGCTCCCAAGCTGCCGTTCTTGGCGGACCTGGTCTTGAGTGACGGTGTTCCTGAAAGAAGAGCTTCTGAGGCTGATTTGGCTTTTGAACAAGTCAAGTCCGTTTCATACACCCCCAGGCGGCTGTCGCCTCTCCGGAAGGAGGTTCTACCACACAGCTCAACTACGGGTGACTTGGTGGAGGAGATAAGACAAAGCAGTGCTCTTCGATCTAGGTCTACACAGGAGATCTTGGACCAGATCAATTCCAGTATGGACCGGATCCGGGCCAATGCCTCTCTGCAGGGAAGCTCGTCCAATGAGAGCTCTGATTCTGAAGAGCCGGTTTCAGGGATAGATTCTCCTCAGAATGGACTTCCAGCTAATGGTATCCGTTTCCAGGGTTTGAGCGACTTTGTCCCTCGGGATGTTTTGAAAAACCTCGAAGAGAAACGCTTACCACAACCAGCTTCTCCCCGGCCCGCGGCTGCCAAAATTGCTACTTTTAAAAGCAGACTGCCTTTAGGGACAGAGTCACCGCAGCCTAGAAAAAGACCTTTTTTGACGGAAGCAAGAGAGAGTAGTGCCAAAAAATCAAAGCATTCTTCGACATCAGCCAATTATGACGCTTGGCTGTTTGAAAAATGGGACAAGCTCAAGAGATTGGTGGAGCTGCCCATTCCCAAGTCTGTCATCATCAAGAACGCTATAGTCATGAAGGAATTGGGATGCGACAGTGAGCAAGAGCTTCAACAAAGAGTGGAGTTCTTGCTACGAAACGAAAGTCGGTAGATGTACCGCTTCGCCTATGTATTAATAAATGTATGAATATATTCAAAAAACCTTGGATAAAACCGAGTCAAGATTCTCGGAATTCTTCTCTTTCTTGAACTCTGCCTTAGCATCAGCTCTCTTACTCGAGACATCCCTCTGATCAAAGTTTCTCTTAGCCTCCGGCTCCTCAAACTTATCTCCCTCCAACTTCCTCTTTCTCTCCAAACGCTTGGACCTCTCCACATTGGCGACGAAGCTCTTGTCAAGTTTGTTCTGCTGGGAGATCTCCAAGGCCATCTTCGACTGTCTGATTTCGTTCTCTTTGGAGATCTGTTGTGTCAAGTCAAACCATTTGAAGCCCGGCAAGTACTTGATATTTATGATGTCGTCATGGTAATACGACGACTTCTTTCCTCCCACAATGTTTCCGTTCATAGTTTGGGCACACAACTTTGCGTCGGATTTCTTCTTGAACTCCACCCATCCCTCCGTGTGTTTCTTCTTCTTGTTTCCACCGTACTTAACTCTTTTTTTATAGGCAATAGGGTCTTCTGGCTTCATGAACAACCGGTCAATCTTGCCGAATTTGGAAAGCACCGACCTCATCTTCAGCGGCTTCATGTATGGCGGAATACTGGATAAATAGCATACACCTGTTCTTTTAATATCTCTTTGTTCCTTTGCAAGTTGCTCGGGGGTCAACTTTTTTAGTTTCCTGGCTCTTGTCTTCTGTTCTTCCACTACTGAAGTGATCTCATCGTGTTGCGCCAGAGAGCTTTGTGCGTCTTTGTTTTCTTCATCTGCCAGATGTTCAAAATCGTCGTCTTCTTGGTCCTGAGCATCGAAACGGGATGGCTGTGTTTTCTTCTTGGTCTGAAAGACGGTATCTTGTTCATCATCAGAGTCGAAGTCATCGTCGAGATCTGAAAGCTGCTTAGTAGAGCTCAGGCCCTGGGATTTAGTTTGGGTAGAAAGCAGCTCATTCTCAGAGTCGCTCGAGGGGTTCAAGTCTTCAAGTGCTTTATTGGAAGCCATATTGGTGAACTAGAGACGAGTTCAGTACATGAGGTCGAGTGCAGGATCACATCGCCAGAGGGACTAGGTGCGCACCCGTACACCCACGGTTGCAATTCTTTCGAGTACTGGAGTAAATTTAATATAGAATTCCAACAGTATTAATGGTTTCTAGACATTTGTCCGTAAATTTAAAACCGCATCACTTGACGAGGACATGTGAACTATTAATTCAACAGCCAATATAAATCATTGAGGTATTGGGATGCCTCATTACACTGTCTCGCATTACTATTCTACATCAGTGTTCGTTGTAACAATGTAAGTCGTTTCATTAGGAGTTTATTGAACTATATATCTGGCAGCACAGCTGACCTTTACTTCTTCTCCTCGCCGGCTTGCTTGGCACCTTCGGTAGCTCCAGTGACAACAGAGGAAACGTATTGAGCAGCGTTGGCAACTTGCTCCTTGGCAACCTCAACGTAACCTTGGGCAGTCTCAGCCAAAGAAGCCTCGTGGCCCTCAACGGCCTTCTTGGCGTCGTCGTGGCCTTGCTTGGCGTTGTCAGAGATGGTCTGGCCAAAAGACTTCTCGCTGTCTGGGACGTTCTTGGCAGCAAAACCGTCAACAGCGTCGGTGACAGTCTCCTTGGCCTTCTCCAAAGTGGACTTTTGGCTTTCTGGAGTGATAGCTTCAGAGGCTTTGTCAGTGAATGATTTTCTTCCGGCGTCAGACATGTTAGTAATAAGTGGTGAGGAAAGAAACGATAACGGCTGGGGGACGTGGGGTTTTATAGTTCCTTGGAGTAGCAATCAAAGGTTGCGACCGAGCACCTCGCATGCAACTTTAGTTCATTCTGCAGGTGCGTCACTTCCCAACCACAGTTGGGATGGATTCAGCAAAGTAAGACACTTGGAAAAAGAAACGGTCCGATCCTTGCCTGGGACATATCACGTGGAAGTGGTCCAAGGGGTCCCTTTTTTGGGGGGTTGATGGAGGCCTTTGTTCTCTGGTGTAAGTTCTATTGCTATGTTTCTCAGGCGCAGCGAATCATCCATGTTGGCGTGATGCATACAGCAAGCTAAAATAGAATATCCTAGAACTTGGATAAGACTACTTTCGTGACCTGCACAGCAACTCTCGGGTGGTGCCGAGGAAGGACTTGTTTTTCTATGGTACTGCACTGTTGTCAACCGTAATTGGATCATTCAGTCAGTTTGGAAAAGTGGGACTATCTGGCTGTATGTTTATGGTCTTGCGCAATTCGACCACAATTTAAGCTACATAGGCCACTACAATGACCATATACACTAGATATTTTAAACGTCAAAATAAACCACTATTCAAAAGATAGGTATAAGTAGTTTCAGCCTTGTGCCAAACAAAGATCAGCTTTTTTGTTTTTTACACTTTTTACTGTCCTCTGCTGGTACCTGAATTTAGACAGAGATCAGTGTAGGCGCACCAGTAGAAACCCGAAAGATGGAGAGAGGTGCACGTGACCGTGAGATGCTCTTCTCGCCTAGGTGAATTTTCGACAAAGCATCTAAACTAACACAATGGCCAAGTCGACCAAGTCCAGCTCAACATCGGTGGACCAGAAAATATATGACCTCCTCCATGACCTTCTACAGGAGCAGACCGACAAAAACAAGCAGGCGGACGAGCTGGAGGACCCCGACCTGTTGCTCCATATAGCTTTGGCCAGAGACCTCCGCCCGCTGGATGTCTTGGCATACGCCCAGACCAAAGACCTTCTGCTCCGGCGAATAAAGCGCCAGGTTTTGGAAAAGTCCGTTGATACCGTCTTGAGACTTTGTCGGGAGGATGAAGACGAGGAACTTGCTGAGGTCATCAGGCTAAGGGAAGAACGTGATCTCCAGAAAGCTGCTGTAGCAGATAGTGACTTCGAGGGCCTTGACGGAGATAACCTCATGGATGTCAAAGACTCAAACTCGCTTAACAAATCGCTTGTTTCTGCATGGGGTATTCCAGAAGCTAAGACAAATGAAGACCAGGCATCTCAGCCGTTGAAAAAGAGAGCCAAGGAGGCAACAAAGGGCCCAGGTGTTAAGGCAAAAAAGCCCAAAATCGAACACACTACGCCCACATCCAAACTCTCCGCCTTAGGCGGGCTCCTGAACGTGACCACCCAGCTCATGGAGTTGGTGGGTTTACCTATACTTCACCCGGAAATCTACTTGAGCACCGGAGTGGAGCCTCCACGGGGAGTCTTGCTTTATGGCCCTCCTGGGTGTGGTAAAACAACCATTGCCAATGCTTTGGCTGGTGAGTTACAGGTGCCACTTATCAGTGTGTCTGCACCCTCTGTCGTGTCTGGCATGTCAGGCGAATCAGAAAAGAAGCTCCGAGACATCTTCGAAGAGGCCAAATCTCTTGCGCCATGTCTTATATTTTTGGACGAGATCGATGCCATAACCCCGAAGAGAGATGGTGGAGCACAGAGGGAAATGGAGAGAAGAATCGTGGCACAATTGCTCACTTCCATGGATGAGCTCACACTCGAGAATACCGGAGGGAAGCCCGTGATAGTGGTGGGAGCCACCAATCGCCCCGACTCGCTTGATTCTGCCTTGCGC
This sequence comes from Metschnikowia cubensis, assembly GCA_002374405.1. Lineage (NCBI taxonomy): Eukaryota > Fungi > Ascomycota > Pichiomycetes > Serinales > Metschnikowiaceae > Metschnikowia > Metschnikowia cubensis. The sequence goes on along the minus strand of NKZA01000014.1, from coordinate 130,349 downwards.
CGTGCAGGTAGATTTGACCGGGAGATTCTTCTCAATGTGCCCGATGAACACCAACGGTGCCTGATACTAAAGGCCATGACCACTACATTGAAGTTGGAGAACCCCGAAGATTTCAACTACACAGAGCTTGCTAAACTCACACCCGGGTTTGTTGGTGCTGATCTCAAGAGTTTGGTCACCGCAGCAGGTATAGCAGCTATCAAGCGTATCTTTGAGTCGTTGAGTGAGCTAGAGATCGAAAAACTAGAGCATGCAGCTATGGTCAGTGGCAGGGGAGACTCCATGGACGTTGACAATGCACCCGAAGCACTTGCTAAATTTGAGCAGAAGTCCGAGACTGAGAAACTCTCCACGATCCAAAAATTCTTGGCCCAGCACCCCGACCCATTGAGTGATGAGCAGCTTGCTCCATTGCGCATCACATATGGAGATTTCCAGAGCGCACTCCCCACGATCCAGCCCACAGCCAAAAGAGAAGGGTTCGCCACGGTGCCGGACGTCACATGGCAAAGTGTGGGTGCCTTGTCTAAGGTCCGTATGGAGTTACACATGTGTGTCGTGCAACCCATCAAAAAACCAGAGTTGTACCAGAAAGTCGGAATCAGTGCACCTGCGGGTGTACTTATGTGGGGTCCTCCAGGATGCGGTAAGACGTTGCTTGCTAAGGCAGTAGCCAATGAGTCCCGGGCCAACTTCATATCCGTCAAAGGCCCCGAACTCCTCAACAAGTATGTGGGTGAGTCGGAAAGAGCCGTGAGACAGGTGTTTTCACGAGCCCGAGCTTCTGCTCCCTGCATCATTTTCTTCGATGAGTTGGATGCTTTGGTGCCCCGCAGAACCTCATCGCTCTCGGAGTCCAGTGCCCGAGTCGTTAACACATTATTGACGGAATTGGATGGACTCAACGATAGACAAGGCATTTTTGTGATTGGTGCCACCAACCGTCCAGACATGATCGATTCGGCCATGTTGAGACCTGGCCGTTTGGATAAGACATTGTATATTGAGTTACCTACTGCTGATGAACGGTACGAGATTCTCAAGACGCTTACCCAGCTCAACAAAACACCGCTTGCAAATGATGTGGATCTTCGCGTGTTTGCAGATGACGAGCGGTGCAGGAACTTTTCCGGTGCCGACTTGTCGCTGTTGGTGAGAGAGGCCGGAGTGTTTGCGTTGAAGAAGAAGTTCTTTTTTGGCCAGGAAGTCCGCGAGTTGGATGCTTCGGGGTTCTATGTCGATAACGAAGTGGACAATTCAATCACAGTCACGAACCTGGACTTTAACAGTGCTCTTTCGTCCATCAAACCCAGTGTGAGTGACAGAGACCGGGCCCGTTACGAGAAACTCAATCTGAGGCTAGGGTGGGGAGTCATTGAGGAGGACAAGGCGCCAGAGAAACAAGAGAGTGCTAACTGATGAGTGTACTTCTCAGCGTACTTCTCAGTGTACTTCTCAGTGTACTCCTCAAAACAACTCCAAGGCTACAAATTCACTACCACTTATTAATAGCTTCTGATTTAATTACTATAATTAATACACACTCATGACGTCACTTGATACTTCAGTATGCCTAGGCTGCTCAGTCCATAGAGTGCGCGCATGCAGAGAACATCTTCCTACACCATTAGCTTCACCATGAGCTTCGCCATGAGTTTAACCACGATAGGTCGGTTTAGCCTAAGACACACCATTTCCAGGCCACTCGGCTGCCGTTATGTGTCTTATTCCCAAGGTGATGCACTTTCCACCGAGATCCCTGCCTTGAAGTTGGTCTTTGATAAGCACGAACCAACTACCAAACCAGACACGGTCAAGTCCCCTTTGGTCATTCTACATGGCCTCTTTGGGTCCAAAACAAATACGCGGACTGTGGCCAAACAATTGGCTAGATCTATGGCCAGAGATGTTTATTGTCTCGACCTCCGTAACTTTGGAGAGTCACCCCACGACAAACGGCTCGATTACCCTGCACTTTCCGCCGATGTTGAGCGGTTCATTGATGAGGCCAAGTTCGAAAAAAAACCTATTCTCATAGGTCACTCTATGGGCGCCAAGACCGTCATGGCCTTGGCATTGCGTCGCCCTGACCTTCCGGAGATGCTTGTTTCCGTAGACAATGCACCCGTTTGGTTATCTTCCTCCAACGGGCCTTTTGGAAAGTATATCCGCCAGTTGAGATATGCTCTAGAGGTGAAGAAATACACCAACATCAAGGATGTGGACCAGGAGCTAGCCAAGGTTGAGCCTTCAAAGGAAGTGCGCCAGTTCATTTTGACCAATATCAACCGAGGCAAGAAGGACGACGTGTGTACATCAAAGATTCCTTTGGATGTAATTGGAGATGCTATTGCTGCCGGGAACATAGCCTCGTGGCCTTTTGACGCTACCAGATCGTGGTCTCGGGGTCCTACATTGTTCATCAGAGGCACCGAGTCTAGTTACGTTCCCGATGAGGTGATTCCTGATATTGGAAGATACTTTCCGGAGTTTGAGGTGCGTGATATTAAATCGGGGCACTGGGTGATCAGTGAAAAACCTGCAGAGTTTATGTCTGCCTTGCAAGAGTTTGTGGAGAGGAAGGAGGACGATTAAAGTAAGGTTACTACTAGAACATCTACAACTCAACAGAACCATTTGAGAAGACACACCAATTAGAAATAATCCCAGTCAGTAAATATTTGATAGAATTCACTTGGATGCAGTCTTCATTCCAGGAGTGACATCTTCGTAAATATCAAACCTTCTTTGGTAATGCACAGGAATACCTGTTCTGGCTGCAGGCAAGAGGTCCTTATCAAGTTCCGCATAAAGCACTTCTTCTCCTTCTCCAGCTTCTGCAACAATCTTTCCAGAAGGATCTGCTACTAAGGAATGTCCATAGGCCTGATATCCAGATCCACCCACATCTCTAGCAGGAGAACACAAGACAGTGAAGATCTCATTGTCAACAGCCCGGGCTCTGGCAAGAAGGTGCCAGTGTAAAGGTCCTGTGGTGGTGTTAAAAGCACCAGGGTAGAACATGGCAAAGGCATTGTTGGGGTCTCTGGAAGCACCCATGGCCAATTCAGGGAACCGGATATCGTAGCAGATTCCCAAGCCCACGTTACCAAAGTCACCAAGTTTGAAAACAGTCGATTTGTCACCTGCACTCAACGTAATCGACTCCTTGAACGTGATTCCGTTGGGTATATCGATATCAAAAAGATGTGCTTTTCTGTGCAAAGCGATAATTTCTCCCTGGGGGTCAAACGTCAAGGACGTATTGAAGATCTTATCGGAAGCACCGTCCTTCTCAGGAATGGAACCACCCACAATATAGATCTGGTGCTTCTTGGCCAAATCCGATAAGAAAGTAGTTGTTTCTCCATTGGGAATACTTTCGGCGTACTCCCTAAACTTATCCACGGCATAAGGCGAGTTGAAGCACTCGGGCAACATAACAAGGTCCAACTTGCCAATCTTGGAGTTATTGACGGCAGAATCTATGAATTTGGACACTTTTGCCAAATTGGCACTTTTGTTTGCTCCAGCCTTGAGTTGGATCAAGGCGATCTTAAGGTTCTTGGCCAATGGCGACTTGAGCACGGACATGGTGGTGGTGTGGAGATCTCGACTGGCGTAATCTCATTTATACTGGTGCGAACTGTGGAGTCAGTGGCATCTGACTCACTGCCATGCACACAGGCTTATCAGTAGATATATAGGGATGGAGATTCACGCAAAATTTGTAAACAGCTTCTAAATTATTATCGACAGGCCCATAGAATCCTGCATTTACTTGGTTTAAGGAAAATCTATGTAATCTATTAAAAGCGCGTCTCTAATTCTTGGGTGCTTCCGCTGTGGACTTCAACCACTCTAGGTGCGGAAGGTAAACCTCACTACACCTTTTATTGTTCAACTCCAAGTCTTTTGCAATGTATTGGAGGAAGTTTCCGGCCCACGTCTCGCTCTCCGAAAGATTCGAATCGATGGCCTTGCCATTTTTGTAGTAGTCTTTGCAAACACCTTGCACGAAGAACTGCTGTAATCGGAGATCGAAGTCGTAGCCCACATTGTTGTAAATGTCCTTGTACATGCGAATGTGCTCGATATTATCTTTGTAGATGAGATCGTGGTTATTGTAGAACCAGTCGGTGTAGTACTTTGGATATGAGCAATGCATGAAGATGAGGTCCGCGTCGTCCGAGGTGGAAAGTGGGTCGTAGTGGCCCAAGGCCTTTGAAACGAACTTGCCCTCGTCTTTGCTATGGTATCCCACCCATTTGAATTGCTTTTGAGTTTGGAAATATGGTTCCTTCATCACAGATGCTGCTGCTATGAAGGTCTCCTTATCTCCCTCACCTGCTCCACCTTGAGTCATCAAGGGGTAGTAGAAATCGGGGCCATACACGTTGTAATACAATGCCAACAAAAGTGTTTTCAAGTGGCTGGTTTTGTTCACAAGCAAGACTCCAGCCTCGGAAGTTGGGTCGGGAAGAGAGTTCTCGAAAGTGTGGAAAGGTGAGTTAGCAAAGGTGTAGTCTTTCAATGGCTTCAACGATATTCCATCCTTTTCGGCCTGGTTCTCGTCGTATGGAGAGAATCTAACCTTCTTCTCATTCACTGGAAGACCAGCAATTTCATGGTATTTGGGGTTGGTGGTACGAGCCCATGCATCAGGCCACAATATGAGGCCCTTGGACTTGAACAAGCCAGACTCAAAGAGGTACTCGGTATTCCTTGTAGGAAACAAATCGGAGTCCAAGTACATAACGTTCTCGAAAGCAGAAGTAAGAATAGCAAACATCTTGAATTGGTAACCACCAATTTTAAACTCAGACGAGGCCTTTTCGGCAACGCTTTTGGCTAGCACATTACAGCGAGCATTGTACTTCGGCAAAATGTTCTCACAAAAATCCTTCTCGTATTCTTCCACAGAAGGAATGAACACTTCAATAGGTGCCACGCCTCCACCGGCCCGGATTTGTTGCACCACCAAATATGCCAACCACGAGTACTTGCCACCTCCAATGATGACATAGCCTTTGGAGCCCTCGTAAGATTTCCATTCTGGGTCAGTGCGTCTGAATTTTCCAAACGTGTGCACGTTCTTGACCTTTATCAATTGGTCCATATGTTTGACATAGCCTTCGTGAGAAGACTGGAGCCTTTTGAAAGTATCGTCGGAGATATCCAAAATGCTCTCCAAGTATTCTTTTGAGAAAAGAAATTCATTCTCCGAACTCATTTTCAGCTCGGCTTTCCCGCCCTCTTTCTTGTATTTGTCCTTGAGCAGCGGGGCCACTATAGCATAATGATTCATGCCATCAAAGAAGTCATTATAGTCCAACTTGACGTGGGATGTGTTAAATGAAGGATCCAAATTTAAATGGGTAAAGGCAGCAAAAGCGGCTATAACCAAGACCACCAAAATGGTAAGCCTTATGATCCGCCGACGGTTGAACAGAAGCATAAATTGCAGTAGACGATGTGAGAGAGTGGCTGATCCGCGCACTCAACTGGGAAGTCAGGCATTTAGGCATCATACATACAGTGTTCTTCAAGACTATTCAAAGTCGCGCGGTAAAATGATTCAAACCACAATAGCAAAATTAAACAAACCAATAATTCTGAAAGTTTCATAATCTTCATACAGACTTTCGAACCAAATGAAGTAATTCTTCACAACTTCCATTAGAAATCACCTTTATGAAATCTTAAATCTGGACGGTTGCCTCATATGTATTATATTTGGGAGTCTTGCAGTACCAATCAAGGGTGAAAACCGGTCGGAACTGAACTGGTTTCTTTGCTTTCGTTGACACCATTTGAGTTGAAGACTGTACGAAAGAACATGAGACTTTGAGCCATTCTGTCTTCTTGATTCAAAAAATATCTTGCGGCGCTGGTCTGAATACTTTTGAAAAACACTGTATCGCAAGTCAATTAGAGTGTCTTTTGCCTTGCTTATATGCACCCAACTTGACATGCAGTACGATGGGGATGTACTGATCTCTCATGTTCCAAAATGACACCACCAAAACTACTACCATGACCTACCGTCCGCCCGACTTCGAGGTGATACGAAGAAAAGAATTTACGTACCGTCTCTTTGGATCCAAACTTGCAAACTCTCGTGCGCCACATTTGCACAATTACATTTTCCAGAAACAGGGGCTTTCGGGGCATAAGTATGAGAAACTCGAATCTACTGATGTAGAGGGGTTTTTGGAGTTGATTTCTGCAAACAAAAAAGCTGGCGTGCAAAAAGAAGAGGGTCTTATTTATAATGGCTCTGCCGTGACACTTCCGCATAAGGTGGTGATGGCTGACCACGTGGATGTGGTGGATGACAATGCTAAGGCGGTGGGCGCCATTAACACGATCTACGTGCGCTTTGATGAGCAGAATAGACCCTTGAATGTGGGCACCAATACCGATACCATTGGGATCCGCGATGCGTTTATGTTCAATTGCAAGGATACTGTCCAGGAGAACGTGAAGTCGAAGAAAGCAGGTTTGGTTTATGGAGGTGGTGGTGCTAGTCGTGCTGCAGTGTATGCGTTGCATACATACTTGGGGTGCTCGCAGGTGTACGTGGTGAACCGGTATGAGGAGGAGATCACGGGGCTCATAAAGTCAATGAAGAAAAGCGGGTTTTCTGGGGACATCATTGCTGTCACCTCCCCTGAACAGGCCAGGCTATTGGATAAGCCCGATTTGGCGGTGTTAAGTGTGCCTGATTTCGAGCCCCAGACCCCGGAGGAGATTCAGGCTAGGAAGACGCTTAATGTGTTCATGGAAAGCCCGGGCCACGTGATCGAGATGTGCTACTATCCAAGTGTAAGAACAAAGCTTTACAGAGACTTTGAAGCTGCTGGCTGGCTGGTGATTCTGGGGGTGGAGCCTATGATCTACCAGGGTGTCGCGCAGCAGACTTTCTGGACTGGCTATGACGTCAGCGAGATGCCGGTTGCTGATGCCATCAAATTTGTCTACGATGGTCTCAAGTAGTGATTTAGCCATCCAACAATCAAAAAGACAATTCATCATACCACTGAGTGTAAAGTTAACTCTAGGCACTGCCCAAACTTTTCTTTTTCGGAATGACTTACATGCAGGTGCAAAGGTTTGCGGCCCTGCGTACCCCATCATGAAATGTGACGTAAGCTTCCTTCCCCCGCCTGTCTTGTTGTTTTCTAAGATTTGGGCACAAACTTTATGACTTATGAATAGAAGCCCATTTGTCACTACTAAAACCGCTAGGATGTTGTCCACGCTCCGCAACCTACCAAAACTGTCCTCCTTTTCGGAGACTCTTACCCCAGACAGCAGAATCGCCACCAAAGAAGCAGCCCTTGAGAATGCCAGCAACGTTATTAGAACCCCTCGTATCTTGCAAGATGGTGCTTTTTCCTGGACCATTCCTGAAAAGCGCAAGGAATACGTGTACTTGACTTCGTCTCCCCAAGCCTTCGCTGACTTGGGGCTTAACTCCGAGGAAGCACAGTCTTCTGAATTCCATAGCATCGTTAGTGGACAAATTTACACTGAAAATGAAAGCTTTCAAAACGCTGGCTTGCCCGTGCCTTATTCCCAGGCTTATGCAGGCTGGCAGTTTGGCCAGTTCGCCGGCCAATTGGGTGATGGCAGAGTGCATAACTTATTCGAGGTACCCAAGGCAAAAACGGTGGAAAATGACCTCAACAGAAACAAGTACGAGATACAGCTTAAAGGATCCGGCCTTACTCCTTATTCGAGGTTTGCTGATGGTAAAGCCGTGTTACGCTCTTCCATAAGAGAGTATATTATTTCTGAACACTTGAATGCCATTGGAATTCCTTCTACACGGGCATTATCCTTGTCATACTACCCAAAGACATATGCTCAAAGACGAGGAGCGGAGAAATGTGCAGTTGTTGCCAGGTTCGCCGAGCTGTGGATCCGCTTGGGCACTTTTGACCTCTACAGGTGGCGGTTCGATGTCCGAAACGTCAAGAAACTCTCGCAATATGTGATCGATGAACTCTTCACGCTTGGAAACGGTCATAAGTTTCCTTATTTCGAGAAACTTCTTCATACCAAATCTGATTTCTTTGAGAACACAGCAAATTCCTTAGGAAATCTCTCGGACTTTGATAAAATGTACTATGAGATCATTCTCAGAAATGCATCCACCGCCGCAATGTGCCAAGGTTACGGTTTCTTGAACGGAGTCCTTAACACAGATAACACCTCAGTACTCGGGCTTGCCATGGATTTCGGACCATTTTCGATCATCGATCACTATGATCCCAACTTCACTCCAAACTCAGAGGATCATAGTCTTCGGTACAGCTACTCCAATACACCCAGTGCTCTCTGGTGGAACTTGACTCGTTTGGGTGAGGACTTGGCACATCTCATTGGAGCAGGTGAAAAGCTTGTTCACGATGAAAACTTCCTCAATGGAAACTTCGAGAAGAGCACCGAGGAGAGACTTATAAAGAGAGCTACTAAAATTATCGAAGTTGGTGGCGAGATATACAAGTACGCATACACCAAGCAGTACGTGGAGACATTTTTCAAGAGATTGGGCTTATCGACCCACTCAATTTCTTCTGGTAATCCCGAGGAGCAGCTCGATGAGCTCATTACTCCTATGCTTGACATGCTCAAAAAAGTAAAGTGTGACTTTAATATGTTCTTCCTCACCTTGTCCAAAACCGATGTCTCAAGTGCTCTGTTCAGCAATGCTTCGTTCGTGGACGAGATTATCGGGCAGACGGGTATTGAGCATGATGAAGCAGAGCGGAAAAGCTTAGGCGAGGAGATTCAAAAATGGCTTGAGATATTCAAGAAATATGTGGCTCAAAATGGGTTAGATAAAGGTGCAAGCAAGAGATCGAACCCTGAGTTTCTCCCCAGAAACTGGATCTTGGACGAGGTCATTGAAAAGACACAAGAGTCTGATGGCAAGGACTTGCAGTATTTGAAGAAGCTCGAGAAGATGGCCTTTAATCCCCACGACTCGTCCAAGTGGGGTGATGAATTAAAGGACGTAGAGAAGAGGTGGATTCTTCAGGGAGCACGCGGTGAGGACTATTCGATGTTGCAATGCAGCTGTTCGTCTTAATTAAGAGAAATAAATTAGACTCTTTCTACAACTTCCTGTATTGTTTAGCGTAATGTTTTGATACTTCTGTATTGTTTAACTGTTTTCTGCAATTTAACGTTCTTTCTGATGTATTCGTTGAATGTTCTCAAACAAGTCGTTACAGTTAACAGTTACTTCCTGTGGCTTTTGAGAGCATCTTGGTAGCCTCTGTCGAAAGCATCCTTGGCCTTTTCTTGGCCCTCAGCATCCAATTGAGAGATTTCGGCATCCAATGAGCTGTCGCCTGTGGTGAAGCTCAAACCCTTGGTGCCTGAACCAGAGTGAGATCCTGCACCAGCGCCAGCGCCAGTACCAGTGCCATGAGTACCATGGGAACCGTGGCTAGATCCAGAAGCGTCGTGATGGCCAGACTTAGTTTGGTCGTCGGTGTGTCTGTCAGTGGAACCTGCGACACCACCAGTATGGCCAGTGCCTGAGCTAGAGTGCTTACCATGAGAACCGTGGGTTCCAGAGTGCTTCTCTTCGTAAGCAGCTCCAGCAGTGGCTCCAGCAGCTCCAGCAGATCCTACACCAGCAGCACCATAAGCCGCACCGGGAGTGTGTTGAGACTCATGGGTGCTGCCATGGCCAGTTGTGCCAGTTTGCTTATAAGTGTCGCGTCCAGTAGTAGAAGAACCATGAGCATCTGTTCCAGTAGATGAGTGACCGTGGTGGGAGCCAGTTCCCGTGCTGCTTTGCTTATATGAGTCTTTACCGGTTCCATTAGTGTCAGTGCCGGAAGCTTGTTTGGTGGAAGAGTCGTGGCTAGAGGCTCCGTAAGCACCGGCCCCAGCTCCAGCTCCAGTAGCCGCACCCGTTCCAGCAGTTGCACCAGTTCCAGTGGAGCCAGAGCTAGAGTGCGCACCAGAAGTACCAGAGGTACCAGCTCCAGTACCAGTGGTGGAGTCAGCGTTGGAAGAACCCTTCCCACCCAAGTACTCCGTGCCTGCACCGTGCTTGGTTCCAGAAACGTTTTCCTTGCCTAATGCCTTACCAGCCTTCTGGTCGTACTCATCGGCGTACTTGGCAGCGTTGGCCTTGTTGATGTTTCCTTGCTTGTATTGGTTCTCCACTTCACCTGAAATGTTTTCCTTTCCAATGGCCTTTCCACCAGCCTTGTCAGCATCGCTGAGTTGCTTGTTGCTAGAGAGCTTAGACTGAACTTTTTCTGCGAATCCCATTGTATTGGTTTATTATGATATAAAAATTATCCGGTTTGCGAATTAATTGTATATTTGAATCAACTAGCGACGACAAGCCCTCCATTTTATAACCCTACAGATAGCAACCACTGGCTGCGAATTTGGGCCCCTGGTGACCTTCCGACGAGCCACGCCGCTCCACACGCAGGGCTCGCACGGTTGCGTCGTGTGCTCCTGCACACACACCGTTCTATAACCTCACTGAACCGTCTACTTAGTTGCTAGTGCCCATGCATTGTGGCATGTGAGAGTTAGGGAATGCACCACGATGATGTCACCACGCAGAGAAAGGGTTGCGCAGCAAACGCTAACCAGGGCTGTGGTGGTTCTGCAGGTGTACAGTTGATGTTTGCTGTGTGGAACTCAAAACGAATGTAGTTGATATGGGGTCATGGTTTTTGGGTGTGGCGAGTGAATCGGGGAACTGGATCGGGCAATTGGTGGGATCGGGGAATTGGAGAAAGGGCAGATGTCCCTATATCAACAGCGCACTGGACAAAGTTAGAGTGCGCATTTAAAGATTTAAATAACCGATTTAAGGACCGACTTAAAGACCGATTTCGCTCTCTGTTCGCTGCTCGCTGCTCGCTGCTCGCTTCCCGCTTCCCGCTTCTCGCTTCTCGCTACATTGCACCGATATTCCATATATATTAAACATGCAGTACTATGTCTCAGTCTAAGATCTTAACATAGTTCGAAGGACAAATTCCGACTTGGCCGTTCGACCGCTTGGCCTGCCACCACTTGCCGTCAATGTCATCCACCTCCAATATTTCGTCCTTGAGAAACGAGATCTCGTTGATGTCATCAGGGTTGGCATCATAACTATACAATGCTTTGGCCTTGTATCTGAACGTGGTGACCGGCTCACTGAAGTCGTTGTTTTCGTTCACGTTGTTATACACGGTTTGACGTGCACCGGCGTTGTTGAGGTTGGAGTTGGAGAAGTTCTCCAATCCGTTCAACTGTGATGACGACATGTAGCCTGCTTTGTTGGACGTTACCTGCGACTGTCTAGATTCGCTGTTAGGGAAAGCCTGCGAGCCCGAGCGAGGCATAACAATGTCGTTTTCATCGATCTTGTTACCGGTCGAAGGAAGCTGGCCATGCGAGAAAGTGGTGTGCTTGACGGAAAACGAATCGATAAATTGGTTGGTGGGTGACTCAGGATGTCCCCCGAAATAAATCACCCACAAAATGTTCAATGCAGAAAGGAGGATGCATCCAGCAGCACAACACAAGTTTCCCGAGGAGCTGGAGTTGTAAATGAGTGTATTGGTTGAATTCGTGGTGTAAACGAACGCAGCAGACAAGAGTCCCACCAAGGTAAACTTGTAAAGTTCAATGTTATTGTTCAAGTATAGTAAGAAAATGATGATGATCAAGATAATCTCATAAACAAGCCCCCACCAAGTGAAACGCAACTTGGCCGAAGCCGGACTGGCAGCTGCACCAGCTATAGCTATTATCCATGAGATGACGCCAAAAGACACTGTACTAATAGCAAATGGATCGCCCAAAAAATTGGAAAGTTGAAACCCCATGATTGTGTAGCTACTTTAGAAAATTCTGCTTGCGGTAGGATTTGAAAGATCAAGAGCCTAAGAGAAGATGGGATAAAAAGGAGTGTGGCACCGAATATGTAAACAGGGTCGGGGTCAGGAATCTATGTGCATAAAGCTATAAAGAAGAGCTTTTGTTTGGGTATGAAAGACACGGGAAGAAAAAGACCTGGAGATCGGTGTAGGCAGTAGATCAAAACAACGCTTTGGAGGGAGGCTAGGGAAAAATCCGCCACTACCGCGATTTGGGCGCACTTAGATGGTCTAGACCGACGCGAAAAAAGGCTCATATTCCGCAGCCCTTCGGGAAGTCAGTCATGTGTGACGCGCACTGGGGCTAAGTAGATCCAAGAGGTTGTGCTAGCGTAAAGGCAGAGGCCGAGCCGTATACAGGCCAGCAGCCCTAGGGAACACAAGGCGAACATACAGGCGAGGCATCTAGAAGGAGGTATATACAGGTAAGATTCTTGGAAGGTGTAGTTTAATTTTGTTTAATGGAGTTGTTCAATGGGGATTTTCAATGGGCTTGTTCAATGGGGTTGTTTAATGGGGTTGTTTAATGGGTGTGGTGTATGTTGGTGTCTTTGGTGAGACAGCATAGTGTATACAGTGGGGGTGTCAAGCTCGAGCACCTAAAGCAGAATATGGACATAGCACGCAGGACCGTGGGAGTGTTAATACGGCTTTAGGCTTTTACCATGGGAAGCTGCTACCTTTCCGTTTGTCACTTAACAAAGTTTTTTTTTGATACATTCAATTTTTTAATTTTATGTCCTTTTTTTATTTTCTTATTTTCGTATGTTTCTTCCTTCATTTTATTTTCTTATTTTATTTTAGGGCCTGGCCACCCCCATTGTCCGCCACATCAAGCTTTCCATTTATACATGTATGATTCATATGCGTAGATCCCCATGTATTTTTTTTCGATTGTCTTTTACATAATGAGTGAGAATGGTGATTTGCCCCGACTGCTGCAAATGGTCACAATAAGGTGCCCAGAATATCACTGTACTTTGCCACGGGTAAAAAATAAAGCCACTTTGCATAAACAACTCAGGGAAGCATGAATATCACTCAAAGCATATATTGCTCATTCTACCAAATTCACGCCCTGTACGGTTTGAGCTCTTGGCTCTCCAATGAGATGTGCGGTCGCATCCACGGAGGTCAAAGTCCGTGACCATCTTCGCATCAGGTACCGGTTTCAGCCGTAAGCAACTTGGAGTTGACGACAATTCTGGGCAGGTTGAAAAGAGAAGGAAAAAAAGAACTTTATGTGTTCGTGTTTCATGTTTCATGTTTTACGTTTCATGTTTTATGTTTTGTGTTGGTGCCAGATTCTTAGATGTGTTAATAGAGATACATCACCCATGGTTTTCTATATAGAGCCATATCTCCGCCTTGGGCTTGTTCTTTAGACGTTGTGCTGTGTGCACACTCGCACCCGAGAGTCACCGAGAGCCACCCGAGAGCCAGATGAGTAAGCACGCACTTAAATGTGGAGTAGCGAACTGTACAGGGAGCGCAGCCTACACTTACACCAATACGAGGACCGCTTCCAGTATGCCGCCGTGACCAACTATATAAAGCCCTGTCCCAGCCTCGTTTTTACCTCCCTATATTTTCTATCGACCCTCTATCATTATTGAACCATGCTTGCATTCCGCAGATCTGCCCCATCCCTACTCAGGGTCGGGCTCAACTTCTCCAGGTACTCGTCTACCCACCACAAGTCCATCCTTGACATTAAAACAGATATCATCCCCGATGGCAGTGACTTGAAGACAAACGACTTGAAGTTCATAACCCATCCTGCTTTTCCTCACGAGAAATGGACCGATGAAGACTGCGAGGCCGTGGAGTACCTCCACAGACCTCCACAGAACTTCCAGGACAAAATAGCACACCACTCCATGAACTTCTGCAAAGCTTGTTTCAACTTTGTCACAGGCTACAAGAAGCCCAAAACACTCGAGGAAGCCAAACATAGGTTTGCTGGTACCAGGTACGAAATGACCGAGAACAAGTGGCTCACCAGAATCATCTTCTTAGAGTCCGTCGCCGGGGTGCCTGGGATGGTAGCGGCCTTCCTTCGCCATTTGCACTCTTTAAGATTGATGAAAAGAGACAAGGCTTGGATCGAGACCTTATTGGATGAAGCATACAATGAGAGAATGCATTTGTTGACCTTCATCAAAATCGGCCAGCCTTCCTTATTCATGAAGTTCTTCATCTACGTTGGCCAGGGTGTTTTCTGCAACATGTTCTTTTTCTTGTACTTGTTGTCACCCCGCTATTGCCACAGATTTGTAGGCTACTTGGAGGAGGAAGCTGTCAGCACATACACCTACTTGGTAGACCAGTTATCGGCCAAGCAATTGCCGAAATTCAACAATATCAGTGTGCCGGAAATCGCCCAGGACTACTGGCCTGAGTTGAACGAAAAATCGACCTTTTTGGATTTGGTACTCAGAGTGAGAGCAGACGAGTCTAAGCACAGAGAAGTCAACCATACTCTTGCCGGCTTGGACCAGAAGCTGGACCGGAATCCATACGCATTGCATATTGAGGGAACCGAGAAGCCACAACCTACATATGGCTTGAAGGGACCCCACAGAGCCGGATGGGAGAAGAAAGATTTGATCTTGTAACCCCATTTATCAAGATTGTATTTATTATGAGAATGAAATAATGATTGATGAACAAGATATCTAATGTAGCAGTTAAGTCCAGTTGCGCGAAGAGCGGCATGTCTAGTAGGAAATTAATATAGCTCATGGGAAATCTAGTGAGTAGCCCCAAGGAAGATGGTGGCACTCAAGCAAACGATCATCACGATCACGCCCCATACCGAGAGCGCCAAGCCGCCGTATTTGCAGGCTTTTTCTAAGGAATCCAATTGGTTGGAGCCGTCCAACGGCTTGATCAACATGTAACCAAACAAGCCTGGGAGAATAAACGAAATGGAGGTGGAGCCAGTCGACCCAACAAACGCTAAGACTCGGGCCAACGATTTGACGCTTATAGCAACAAGATACGACACCACCACTATGGCCGATGTGATGATGTAGAACTTCTTGGTGGACAATGGAACAATGATTGGGTCATGTCCATCAGTATCTTGTGCACCCTCCATGGGAGTAGTGCTCACAAAGGAACCATCGTGAGAATCGTTTTCAAGGTGTTCATGCATGGGTGTGTACCCATTAGAAGTGACTTGGGTGTTCCGAAGTTTCCACCCAGACTGCACACCGTTCCGAACAAAGAAGATCACATGGTTGACCGATCCTCTACATGGATGGCATTGCAATGGGAACGAAAGAGACACCATGATCACGATACACAAGCGTCCAATCAAAGACGGAACCGAGTTCTTGGGGTACATACTGATGATGTTGGCATTGACTTCGTTTCCAAAAGTCAAGTATCCAAGGATACCAACCACCAAGTATGAGCCACAGGCAATCAGAATGGCATTCCGGATAATCAAGTTCGATTGACGAGTCTGCGAGCCATTAGCCTCGTCTCCCTTGAGTTCGTTGATAATGGCAAACATATTCTGATGACATGTGTATGCAAACACGAAGATGGGAAACGAAGATAACGTCAAGCGCCAGGATTTGGGGCCAAAAAGATCCACCTCAGCACTAAGTGTCCGGTCCGTCAAGAAGTGTTGCACCACAAGGCAAATAAGGTACACCACGGAGACGAGAGCAACAATACTAGTGTACTTCAAAGAGTCTAGCTTTTTCAAGAAACTCAAAGGCGCCACAACAAACACCATAAAAAGCGAGATCCAAAAATTTCGCTCCATGAGCACGGAATCCGTCTTGAAGTTGAGACTCTCCATAATCTTAGGCATCAAGTCGCCAATCACCACTAGATACGACACCCCCACGCCAAAACACTTGATGGCAATGGCTCCATCAAAAATGACTGAGAGTTGTGGGTACGTGAGCTGACAAAGACTAAAGTAGGACACCGCGTCTTGTTGCTGGGTGTACTTAGCCACCTTATTCTGGAGGTAGAGCCCAAACGCAGAAGTCAAGGAGCTCCATATGATGAGGAAAGAGCCAAACACCAAGCCATTGGTTTTGAGCCCGTAGGGCATGGCTAGGATCCCTGCCCCAATGATGGTGTTGAGGAGGTTGATGGATCCTGATTTGATGGTAGCTTTTCCCATGAGTGTGGTTGGTAGTATGTGTTGAACTTGAGGCATCAGTACGCGTGAGTGTACTGCATGCTCAAGTGATCGTTCACAGATAAATCAAAGGGAAAAGTTCTCGTGTAGTTCTTGGCTAACTCTCGTCTAGTTCTCGTCTAGACTTTGGCCATTGGCTTACAGAGACAATGGGAGCAGTAGACGGAGGACCGGGACAGACGGAGTCTATATGAAGGGACGAGAATCCTCATGGTAGGAGGACAGAAATTGAGAATAAGGATCTCGGAGTCCAAGTTTGGAGACAGATCCTAATATACATGATTAAAGATGATGACTAAAGTTTCACACTAAAATGAATAGTTGGAACTTAACCTGATAACCGTTCCAGAATACGGGAGCGTATATTATAACTCTCAACAGTATGTGGATGAAGATCGAGTGCGCATTCTTGGGGCACCACAGTCTCTGCTGACTGGTCTAGTAGTCCACTGTTTTAAAGCTTTTAAATGAATTTGGATTCTAAAGAATATATTTAGCAAGTGGATATTTAAGCTGTACAAGATTCCCTCTTCGTTTTTTCCCCTTCTGTTCTATAGCTCCATCCTCTCCTATTTTCCCTTCTCTCTTCTCTTCTGTCTCATATCTCCTACTCCTTTGCTCTACTGGGTAACAATTCTATCACATAATTTAAATCGCTGCTGGTATATTGGGAGGGGATGGTATGTGGAAAATTTAGTCTTCAACGTGCAACGACATAGACAGACGACCGGGTTCAAATCAGCAAGTGTGGAACTAGCACGTGGGAACTTGGGGCCTAAAAGATGTACCATCCAAGTAACAAAGCAATCAACACCAAAAGGAAAGCAAAAGGAAGCGAGATTCCGGTGACGGCATCCTCGACCACAATAGGTTTCTGCTCGACCTCGTTGGAGTCCAACCTCTTCGACAACGAGTCGATCTGCGTACTCGATTGCTCCAACTCTTTTTCGTTATCGTTGATCACAGTGTTATTGGCAGATGGCAAGATGCTTTCATTGACAGTTGTGTCCGGTTGGATGGTGGTAGTATGTATGGATTTTTCGTTGGCAAGCGTTGTGTCAGCACCGCCCAATGTGGTGTTGTTGGAATCACGAGCAGGCGAGAACTGCGTGGCATTGGCAAACGTGGTGTCGTCAGCGTGCGTCTCGTCCCTGATGTCGTCCTCGATGACGAAGTTGACTCTCAACTTCTTTTGCACCTCCTTTTCTCCGTAGAGTTTAGTCAAAGAGGCCCAGTTTTCAGCCACCTTGGTAGGGTCATCCAAGGTAGGGCAAGGGCAAGACACAATCAAGAACTTGTCCTTGCACTTGTAATCCTTAGGAAGAGGCTGAGTGAAGCCTTGTAAAGTGATGGAGATCTTGGCGGACTCACCTGGTTGGATCACGCTGGCATTGGGTCTAACACAGTATAACTTGGGGGCAGTGGTCTTGACTTTGAAAGCCAAGCTCTCCGTAGAGGTGTTTTTCAAAGTCAAGTATTCGGTCGAAGGTTCGGTGAACGATCCTGGAGGTTAGTATTGTCATGGATTTGCTTGTGGAACGCCTGTGGCTAGCCTGAGTGGGGTCAATGGGGACATGAGGATCCGATCCAGGGGTCGATTCTGGGCGAGAAGCACGAAGAAAGCTTCTATGACGAGCGGAATGTGTAAAAAAAAACACTCCTAACCCATCCACGGCTTTTGGGTGGCGTCATGGTGTTCCATGATGGAAGCAATTAAATAAACGAGCACATCTGACGTCAACAGGACAGGTCAGAGAGGCGGCACGGAAGCACCACATCCAAGGCCATTTTGGGAAACATACCTCTGTAAGTCAAAGATCCAGGAGACACATCCATTTTGAACAATTGGTGAGACTACGTAGAGAAAGAAGAAGGGATATTTTCGGAAAAAGTGAATGCGAGTTTGGGTTGAAAAGGACACCAGAAAAAATGTGAGGGCCGGCGAAAAAATTTAAATATAGCGGATAAGAGATCATGATTTCTTGCTCTAAGGTGTGGAGAGGGCCACGGAGTAGAATGGAAACTCCAAAAAAACCAAGGGCCAATTTTGGGACTTGACCATTGGCATAGTCAAGGAATGGCCTTTTTACATGTTTGTAGAATTAGTTGGTTCTTTATTGTTTAGGGGCTGGAGGTTGGTCTAACACATCCTACATTTCTAGTGTGTTTGAAGTGAATCTCTGGGCCATAGAGTGCCGGAAGATGAGTGAGCTCGTTGGAGAATTACCCACTGAGACGTGAGACAAGTGAGACAAGCGAGGGACTAGCCAGAGCCCTAAAGAGGCGCAACCCCAGGGAATAATAGGATGGGATGTACTGGTTTGGGGCGGAGCCCGACCATTCATTCCTATGCTTTACGGATACGGCAAGTGGGTACTTAATTGTAGCACTCGAAAGGGTACTTAGTTGTAGCACTCGAAAGACTATGTATGGAAGTGCTGGTTGCTGGTGGAGTGGCATATGACATGTTGGACCCGCACCCATTTTAGAGGTACCTTGTTCTATGGCATCTGGTCTACCATCTCTGAGGAGCACTCAGAAATCGTCTCCCTTGGACACAATCTCCTTCTTGTGTGGATGCAACAATATCGTGTGCTCGTACTGGGCAGTGTAGGAGCCTGGAACATCCACCAATGGAGGGTAGCTCTCCACCACTCCGGCACGCACCAACTGGTTCAATGCCAAAAGGTACTTCTCCTGGCCCGTTCTCTCCAAGTAACGACGACACCAAGGCAACGTGCCGAAGTTGGTCTGGATAGCCTTCATGAGCTGCTTGGCCTTGGGCGAAGGCAAAGGAACGTTGTCCACGTCGCCATGTAATGCGTAGTGAGAACACTCACCCTGCGTGATCACATACCCTCTTCCGGTGGTTCCGAACGTCTCGATGGCAAACGTCTCGCCCTCCTCCATTTTGGTCATGTCTCCGTTGGGCACAATGGGCACGGTTTTACCCGAGTGGATCTGGAAGTCTCCGATGTTGTGCCCGTTCAAGTTCCGGATACACTTGATAGGATATGACTTGCCGTTGATCTCCATTTCATACGACTCCATGACCTCCTGGATGGCCTCTCCAATGTCGTTGAGTCTCACGTCAATTCCTGCTTCTTTGACTCCAGTGTTGGTGGCTTCCCGGACTGCAGTCAAGAGCGAGTCGTACTTCTCGTCAAACGTAAGCGTAAACGCAGAGTCCACGATGTGTCCGTTGACATGTACTCCGATATCCACCTTCATCACATCCTCGTATTTCAATAGCAACTTGTCTGTGGAGTTGGGAGTGTAATGAGCAGCGACATGGTTGACTGAAAGACCTGTGGGGAACCCAATACCCTGCTTCAATGTATGGTCGTTTCCAGTATATTTTCTGACGGAGTTCTCGATCAAGTCGGCAATTTCCAACATACTCATGCCCGGCTTGATGTTCTTCTGCGCCATTTGCCTCACTCTTCTGTGCACCTCGGCTCCCTTTCTGAAGTCTTGCCAGTGGTTGTTCATCTGCCTGTCCAAGTACCTCTTCTCCTCATCCGTAGTGCGGTAGCTGTTGACTTCTAATGGGTACTCGGCCCATTCTCCCTCGGGAAAAGCCCCGTCGGGGTAGTATTCATTGATGTAGACAATGTCGTTCAAGACCTTCTGTTCGATGGAGGGGGTGGCAGACGCATCCTGGGGAGTTTCAGAGTGTGCTTCTTCTTTGGACTCTTGGGACTCCTGGGGGTCTTGGGGGTCTTGGGGGTCTTGAGACTCTTGGTCTTCGAGGCTCAAATTGGCCACGCTTAACTTCTTGGGTTTTTTCGAAGACTTGGATTTAGCTTTTTTTGCCGGTTTTGCCATTATGGGTACTATTTGGGATGTTTCGGAAGCAGTGCGTCTTCTAACTTCTTTGCTCGGTCATGTGACCTCATCTGCTGGATCTTCCGTATACATGAAATCTAATGCAATGTAGATCTACACGTGAAATAGGCGATTTGCCAATTAGTCAATTAATATTAGTAGGTCTGTCCCAATTATTAGCCGAGTTGTTTAGTCAGTCAAATGTGTGGACGGTAGATTTATCAGGACACCAGGCCTAGCATCTATAATCTATACAAACTATGCAAATTGCTAGAGTGCCTGACTAGTCCTTTGAAGGCTCAGAGCTGGACGCTTCGTAAAGCTCCACCTTGTCGAAATTAATCATTTTGCCGTCCACCGATGTTCTGTTTGAGGTTTGAAGATGTGCATTGAAATCAGGAGTCTTGAGTAGTGTTCTCTCCATCGTAAGATTGCCATGTCCATGGGCAGCCGCACCTGGAGACGGCGTGAAGAAGTTAACGTAATCGTTCATGTTGAAGCCTGCTGGCGTCAACGCCAACCCAGCAGAAGGTAATGCGCTACCTGGAACCATGAGGTTGCCGTACACTCCCGGGGTGAGTCTGTTTTGGGGTGTTTTGGTCAGATTAACAAATGTTCGTTTTGGGGTGTGGGGTGGTTGGGGCACAATGAAGTGGCCATTGTTCAGTTTGATCTGTGGGGCAGTTTCGATAGTGGATGGTCTTGGCCCATTCACAAATGGTTTGACTGGAGAGGGCGACGTGGCCAAGTACATGAGCAAGTCTGCACCTTCGTTGTCGTTGACTGCGCTTCCCCGGCTTGGTTGTGTCGGGGTTTTGAGAAGATTATTCTCGGGGATTTTCTTCGACGTGTTGGAAGGAACCTTCAAGTTGTTCGAGTGTCTGTCATTGTATGAATCCGAAGTCAACACCGGAGACGGATGCAAAGCCTCGCGTTTGGGCGGGGTCAGCGGCGTGTATAATGCATGTAGAACCATCTGTGGCTCCGAGGGCTTGATGGCAGCCCCGCTTTCGGCACGGCGTCTCTTTATAGGGGAATCGTTCAACTCGGTCATGGCCTCAGTATCGAGAGAGTTCTTGCGCGAGGTATTAGATGAATGCGGATGGTTGGCTGTGATATTCTTCAAAGGAGAACTGGAAAGAAACACGGATGGCTTGGTCAGCGTGGGCAGCTTTCGGTCAGGCGAGTATAGACTGGGCAGCAGCGTCAAGTTCTTCGGGTTCCCAGACGCGATCTGGCGTTTCCACATGTAGTAGTTCTTGAGAGGACTTGACCGAGGCAAGGAAGTCTGGGATTGGGGCGAATCCGGGCCAAGATTGTGTAAGTTGGTATTGGAGGACGACGTAAGCAGCTGCTTGGCGGTGACCGACGCCTTGGAGAGCTTCATCTTCAACTCCTTCGCTATCTTCTCCAACTCGTCTTTTCTCATGGGCGTTTTGGCCCGGCGAGCCGAGCTGTCGGGATCCTTGGTGACTGAGGAAGGGGCGGTCATCAAGGAGATATCGCCGTCGGGCGAGTTTGCTGAGTGGCTGTCTTTTAGCGTGTTCATAGGGCAGGAAGGGCGTTCAGAAGAAAAAAGGGTAAGGGTTCTGAAACAGTTCTGGGGGAAAGTGCTTGCGTGTGGAAGAAAGGGTGGATGCACGGGAAAGCTTTCAAGGCAGGAAAGAGTTGATAAGACGAAAGAAAGGGTTTTAAGACAGAAAGGACAGAAGAGCAAAGAAGTGCTTTTGGCGTGAAGGGCCTCTAGTGCGGCATTACGTGGAGCGGGTCTTCCTAATGCGGATTAATGACTTACAGACGCGACGCCCGACGCTCATTGGGGGATCCGCAGAGACCGCACTTTCTGGCCGATTAGAAAGCAAAAGGGGGGCCACGTTGGGGCCCGATCCGGCCGCTAGCTGCAGAGGGCTTTTTTGGTCTTACGTGTCTTCGAGTCTAGGGTTTGAGGCCAGCATTCTCCAATCGGCTTTGCTGCAACATGCTGTAATTTTATGTTCTGGGACGCCTTGGCAATACATTATGTTCTGGAGGTGCATGGCACTCAGCAAGATCGCACGCGTGGTGCGAGGTGCGTGCTGAATGGGTATACGTAAACCTCCTGATTCTCTTACAACTTCCTGTAAGCAGGCGATTTTTTCACGTGCTGATTGATGGTGGCTTGGCTGCACGGTGGTATGTCATCACGGAGTCTTGCATTCAAGGGGTTTGGATACTCATTATATTTGGTGTATGTATCTTTGGCACCGTACCTAGTGCTCACCACTACTGTTACCAGTTACTACTACTACGCATTACTATTACGATTCACTAGTTCTGTTCTATCAACACGTGCTATATATTGTGACATGTATTCTTCTCTTTTCTTCTCTACTCTTTACTCTACTCTTTACTCTACTCTTTACTCTACTCTTTACTCTACTCTTTACTCTATTATTTACTCTATTATTTACTCTATTATTTACTTTGTTTACTCTACTATGACTCATGTCTTGTCCCATTTCACTGCACTACTAACACTAATCCACCCCTATAACACCACCAAACTCTACCACCAACACTACTTTGATCATTACAACTAAATTCAAGTAACTCTTACTACTATGACTCAGGCTACCACTACTATGACTGACACTATACGAGAATATCTTCGACTACCACTACTCTACTACTCTACTACTCTACTACTCTACCACTCTACTAACGCTGAGAACTGACACTACTAATACTCACTCGCTCACTCATTCTACACAATCCACCTCAATCTTACATCGCCAACACTACACCACTAACTCTACATCACCAATGCCTGAACTACAAGGAAAGCTACACCAAGACCTAATACTAATACCAACACCAACACTAAAATTACCACCAAAAAAACTAAACCCTCGGTAGCAAAAAACTACACCACAAAATTGCTCCTCCCAGTCCACCTCTCAAATCTAATACATTTCACATTGATGAACCTGATCGGTGTAATCCATGAGCCTTGGCAGCGTGGTGCTTCGGCTTCTACCGCGCTTATCTCTGGCCGGAACGCGATAAGAGAACCACCCACACAGGACCAGAGCCTCCAAGCCTTCCAGCCACATGCAGCCCATATAAGAAAAAAACTTTTTCTTTCGAGCATATCTTTTCATCTCTCTTTAGTCCGTTTCAACTCCCCCTTTTCCAAACCGTTGGACCCTCTTCTCCCTTTTCTCAACTAAGTGAATCCACCCTCGCACGTGACCCATCAACTCGCTTTTCGCTGCTCACACCCATACTTTCCACCTCACCATGTTCACGGTGCCGCCTCTCTACACTTTGCCTTTCGTCTTGGCTTTCGTGTTTTACCAAGTATGCACGCGTGCATTGCCCCGGTTCTTCCTAGTGCCCACGCAAAACTGGAAGGACAAAATCTCAAAGGTTATTGAATATCCTAAGCCCATCTACCTCCAGGTGGGGGCCAAGAGATCCAGTTTCCGCCGCCGCTTGGTGGTTGCTTCGGCTCAGCCTTCGTTCTACACTAACTTCGTCAATAACAAGTTGAAATTGCACCCGCAGGATGCTGCAAATGAGGACAATGCTTTCATGGAGAGGTTGAAGATAAGGGACCCCAAGGACCCAAGAAGAAAGCTACTTTACGGCTTCTTCCACCCGTACGCTAATAATGGCGGAGGCGGAGAGAAGGTCTTGTGGCATGCGGTTCTGTCCACGTTATTGGAGGATGAACGCAATGTGGCTGTCATATATGTCACTGCTACTGATACAGAGCCTTTGAAGATTCTAGAAAATGCTCGCGACAAATTCCACGTTAAGTCCTTGGACTCGTCCCGGATTCTTTTCATCTACTTGCGGAAATTCAACCGCCTCATCGACTCTAAATATTGGAAACACTTCACTTTGGCAGGCCAACTTCTTGGTTCGGCTTTGCTTGGGCTCGAGGCCATGTACGAGCTTAGCCCTGATGTGTGGATTGACCCTATGGGTCTTCCGGGGAGTTATTGGCTTGTTTCTTGGATACTTAAGGTCCCTTTGGTGGCGTATGTTCATTACCCGATCATCCAGCGTGATATGTTTAACAAATTAAAATTTAACAGCGTGGCGTCGCTTGCAAAGTTTCGCCCGAGTGTTGGTGCTTTCAAGCACTTGTTCAAATTCGTCTATTGGTCCATTCTCTACTACATATACGTTTACTTGGGCTCGTGTGTTGATATCACTTTGGCAAATGGCTCCTGGACCTATGAGCACATTTCCAACATTTGGTTCTTGAATAGAGGGAAAGTAATGGAGCTATTGTACCCACCCTGCTCCACCGAGTATTTGGTGTCCGAATCCAAGTCCAAAGCTGAACCCAGACTAAACCAAATTGTCTATGTTGCGCAATTCCGTCCGGAGAAGAGACACCAACTTGTGCTTGAGGAATACAGCAAATTCTTGAAGCGAGGCCTTGCGGCCAAAGTGGCCATTTCGAAGTTGCCCAAGCTTGTTTTCTTGGGCTCATGCAGAACTGCTGACGATACGTCTACACTTGAATCCATCAAGCAACATGTGCAGGAATCGGACTTACAGGACTATGTGCAGTTCATCGTGGATAGTCCGTTTGAAACGGTGAAAAAGGTCTTGAGCGAGTCCAAGTTCGGCATCAATGCTATGTGGAATGAGCATTTCGGGATTTGTGTGGTTGAATATATCAGTGCCGGCTTGATCCCCATTGTGCATGCGTCAGCCGGGCCTTTGCTTGACATCACAAACGTAGACGGAGCGTCCAAAACATGGAGTAATGAACTTGGGTACTTTTTCAAAAGCGAGAGTGATCCCGATTTTTCCAAGTCTGGCACCTCGCAAGACGGTACTGAGCCCGCGACCTTTCCTACATTGGAACAAGTGCTCTCCAGGTTATTCCTTGAGAATGCAAGTGACATCTCGGATACAGCATTACAGCAAAAGAGAGATTTGGGAGCCAAGTTGATGATGGACAAGTTTTCCGATGAAAAGTTCACCAGTTCCTGGATGCAATACACCCGAGCCATTTCCCAGTTGGAGCAATATTACAGAGAGCAGCGGAGAGACAAGGTTGACATCGTGTACTAGAAAGAAGTCAGTGACGCGCAACCTTGGAGAAGGTTGATCCAGGCCACCCTCCAGGGTGCAAGGATAACAATTGAACCGTAAATAAGCAACCCCAAAGCAAACCAGAATCAAGCAAAACATCGCTCAATAAAATCAAACGAAAATTTAATACAAACAAAAAGAAAGACAGACAGACAGAAAAAAAAATCCCTAACCTTACCAGTACACTTGCCAGCACCAATTTCAATCGCAGTGAGCCGAGTGTTATGGTTACCGTGAAGCGCGGCAGAATCGTGCGCGGTTCAATATGATCGGACAACCGTGTTAAATTCTTCCAATACAAGCCTCTCCACGCCCCAAGTCCGCTTCACACACCCACACCACAGAATGAAATTGGACGTGACCAAGCAGTTTTCGACTCGCTCAGAAAGGGTCAAGGGCATAGACTGCCACCCCACCGAGCCTTGGATCTTGACCACCTTGTACAACGGAAAAATTGAGATCTGGTCCTATGCCACCAACACCCTTGTGAAATCCATCCAGGTGACCGATTTGCCCGTGAGAGCCGGCCGTTTCATTGCCCGGAAGAACTGGATTGTGGTTGGCTCTGATGATTTCCAAATTAGAGTGTACAACTACAACACCGGTGAGAAAATCACCCAGTTCGAGGCCCACCCAGATTACATCAGAAGCATTGCTGTGCATGCTACCTTGCCTTACATCTTGACGTCTTCAGATGACCTTACCATCAAGCTTTGGAACTGGGACAACAATTGGCGTTTGGAACGCACTTACGAGGGGCACCAGCATTACATCATGAGTGTCAACTTCAACCCCAAAGACCCCAACACCTTTGCCTCGGCTTGTTTGGACCGGACCGTTAAGGTGTGGTCCTTAAGCTCGCTGGTTCCCAATTACACCTTGGTGGCCCATGACGTCAAAGGAGTCAATTATGTAGACTACTACCCTCAAGCCGACAAGCCTTACCTCATTACGTCGTCTGATGACAAGACCATCAAGATCTGGGACTACCAAACCAAGTCTTGTGTTGCCACGCTCGAGGGCCATTTGGCCAACGTGTCCTTTGCGATTTTCCACCCAGATTTGCCTTTGATAATCTCTGGTTCCGAGGACGGAACTGTTAGATTCTGGAACTCCAACACTTTCAAATTGGTGAAGACCGTCAACTACGGCTTGGAGCGTGTTTGGTGTGTCAGCATCTTGCAAAAATCTAACCTTGTTGCTGTGGGTTGTGACTCCGGTTACGTCGCAATCAAGTTAGGTAACGAAGAGCCAATGTTCTCCATGGACAGCAATGGAAAGTTGATATATGCCAAAAACTCTGATGTTTACCAATCCATAATAAGACCAAACTCCACTGAGGGCTTGAAGGATGGTGACCAGTTGCAATTGCAACAAAAAGACCTTGGTTCCATTGAAGTTTACCCCCAATCTTTGGCTCACTCTCCAAACGGAAAGTTTGCTGCTGTCAGTGGCGATGGAGAATATCTCATTTACACATCATTGGCTTGGAGATCTAAGGCTTATGGTAAGGCCTTGGACTTTGCTTGGAACATCCATGATTATTCCAACGCTACCACTTACGCTATTCGTGAGTCTAAACTCTCCGTCAAGATCTTTAAGAACTTCCAAGAGCACGTGCTGGTCGACCTTGTGTACGAGGCCGAAAAGATCATTCCTGGTGCTTTGCTTGGTGTCAAGTCCGTGGGACTTTTGTGCTTTTACGATTGGGAGACCGGTTCCCTTGTTAGAAGAGTTGATATCGATGATGACATTCAGGACGTTATCTGGTCTGATAGTGGAGAACTTTTGGCCATTTTGACCTCTAGTGCTTCCGTTGAATCTAGTGACGGATCAACTGCCGCAGGAGGAAAGACCCACGAGGCCTACTTCTTGAGCTTTGATCGTGCTGTCTACGAAGAGTCGGTTGCAGATGAATCCATCAGCACATCCGAGGGTTCCGAAGCCGCTTTTGAAGTCTTGTATACCTTGCCTTCTTCTGAGCAAATTTTGTCCGGTAAGTTTATCGGAGATGTTTTCATTTACTCCACTGGAACCACAAACAGATTGAACTACTTTGTGGGTGGTGAAATCATCAATTTGAGTCACTTTGACCACAAATATTACATCATCGGCTACAAGGCTGCTGAGGGAAAGTTATACTTGATCGACAAGTCTTTCAGTGTAATTTCTTGGTACGTGAACTCTGCTGTGTTGGAAATGCAAACCTTGGTCATGCGTGGTGACCTCGAGCAGTTTGCCACCAAAACAGTGCTCGATGAAGAAAGTGGGGAAGAGATTCCTGATTTGGGCTCTGTTGGTCCTGAGCTGTTGACCGCACCATACACTGAGTACTTATCGGGATTGTCGAAAACAGAACTAAATCAATTGGCAAGATTCTTCGAGAAGTTGGGATATTTGAAGTTGTCCTTCTCGTTGTCCCAGGACTTTGACTCCAAGTTCCAAATAGCGTTGACGACCGGTGATTTGCCACAGGCCTATGAACTTTTGATCGAGAACCAAAAGTCTTCCCCGTCAACTGCTGTTGCCAATGCCGCCAAGTGGAAGAAACTCGGAGACTTGGCTATGAAGAAGTGGCAGATGAAGATGGCAGAAGAATGTTACTGGTTGGCTAATGACTACCTGTCTTTGTTGTTAATACTTTCATCTTCCAACAAGAAACTGCTGTTGGTTCGTCTTGCAGAGCTGGCAGAACAGAAAGGTTTCTACAACATAGCATTCCAAGCCTGGTGGTTGACTGGAAACACTGAGAGCTGTATAGATTTGTTGGTCAAGACCGAAAGATTCAGTGAGGCCGCCTTCCTTGGACGCTCCTACGGTGTTTCGGAGCAAAAGCTTGCAGAGGTGACTGAGTTGTGGAAGAAGCAGTTACAGACCAAAGGTAAAGGTGCTATCAGCGATAGACTCATCACCGACTTCTCCGACTTGAGTGTCGGCAACGGAAGTGCCCTAAAAGAAACAGAGGGAGAGGCATTGATCGACCTCGAGCACACGGAACCAGCTGCACAACAGGCTGAATCTCCTCTTTTGGATTTACTGTCAGAAGCTTGAAAGAAAAAAAGGCTACTTTGATCAAAGTTAGTGAGGATGAAGCAAAGATGTTGCTGTTGTAGCGGTCAGAGACTGCAGTACTAAATAAAATGAATATTACTCGACATTGAAAACAGCATATTTGTCCATGGTAGAATCGCGT
Organism: Metschnikowia cubensis; assembly: GCA_002374405.1. Classification (NCBI taxonomy): domain Eukaryota; kingdom Fungi; phylum Ascomycota; class Pichiomycetes; order Serinales; family Metschnikowiaceae; genus Metschnikowia; species Metschnikowia cubensis. The sequence continues at coordinate 102,145 of NKZA01000014.1, read as the reverse complement.
TTCCCCTGGCACACTAGGAACAAGTCCTGGGTTCTTGGGAAGTTGGAAGTGGTCACATGATCAGGACTCCAACGAGTCACCGATTCAAAGACCTTTAGTAGGCGAGACTCCAATAATGCCAATTCGGGGTCTGCCAAATCCACGCGGAATAAGCGAGCAACAAAAGTGCCTCCCTTGGCCAAAGCCTCGCCGCAAAGAAGCAATGCAGCTTCAGTTAAATCTATAGACATCTTTTCGGGGTGGGTGTAGTTTTTCCGGAGTGCCTTATTGCGACCACTGCGTATAAATGGATAACTCTGGGTGTTATTGAAGAAGCCAGATTCTTGAAGAAAAGGCACACATAGGTCGGAAAGGATTAAGTCAGCTTGGTAGAGCAGCCTTATGTCTTTGTGCTTTTTGGGTGAATTTAGGTTGAGTCTGCTCAAGGCCGTGCTCAACTCTCGTAGTCTATCATCGATATCCGGTAAGTTACGGTCCTCCATTTCCTCAGTCAATGGCGAAACTCTTTCTGATTCGGACTCTGTGAAACCCCGCAAGGCTGCTTCTTTGAGTAAGATCAAAATGTTATCGTGGGATTTCTGCGAGAGGATGTTTCCCTGTGTGGAATAGGTGCCTCTGGGAGGCTGGGTGAAGAGCAAGTCGAAGCCGATCATGGTACACTTTTTGTAGATATGATCACAGCTGACGCCATGAATCCCCAGAAGCACTTGTCTAGTGTACTCGAACCACATGCCTGGCGCATAGCCTAGGTCCACGACCTTAGTGACGTCTTTGTTGAGGAACTTGAATTCTTTGGCTAAGAGGTGGAACGCCAGTTGGGTCTTGTTTTTTCCATCTGCCAAGCGTTCTCTTCGGGAGAGACTTTTGCTAGCATAGTTCCGGAGTATATTGAGGCTCACGGATGTACGTGGTAGGACGAAACCATGTCGTATCATTGTATGTGATGGAGAATTGCACCTCTGGGTTTTGCTGATTGCAGTCGATTTCGCAGTATACATTGAGACGCGCTCATGTTTCAGGACGTGCCTTTCCTCTGTCTACCTGAGTGTTACATAATCCCTAAAATACCTCTTGTGTGATCCGAAGTAATAGAGACCAAATTAGCTCTTTCTCGCATTAGACTGTTTTTGAACTAGACCTTATTTGAGCCTGGACTTGTTGTTGTGGTTTTTAACTATGTCTATGCTCTCACGCTTCACAATGGAGTATATTGAAGTGGGTATGGTAGAGCAATACCGGGGACGTATTCACCTCCCAGACCGGTTAATATTTTTGTCGGTTGTATGAGCGTCTCTTTTGGAATTAATAGTAGAGTAGACCAGCAATTCTATTTTTTTATTGTTTTTTTATTATCGAATAAGCGTTTTTGTTCATATGTATGGAAAAACTGAGTAATATTTTACAGTCGCGTTGCAACCACATCCGAAATTCCAAACCTCACCAAAGGCATGCCCATATATATTCAGAACATACAGGATTAAGCTTTTTGTAATTTTTCTGGAACAAGAACACAGGGCTACCAACCATTTTTCACATTAATATTTTTATACTTATTGCAGCTTCCAGGACCAGTCTTCACTGGCTCTAGTATACTAACTGCGCATGCAGCTCAAATCAGCCATGTATATACATATACAAAAACAACAATCCAAGTATTGCAAATCTCAACAAAAACCCTTAAAAAGGATACAAGGGATTATTCAAAGCAATGTTCAAGCATTCAGAAAGTGTTGCTTATGTTCTTGTGTGCTTAGCGTGGACTGCTCTGTGAGACCGCAGTCACATGACCTGCATCACACGATAATCAGGGCTCGCGCCCGCATCGTCGCTCCCACCGTCCCCGGCGCGCAGCCAAAGAAAAAAAATTCTTCGCTCCATTTTTCCTCTTCATCCTCGTCGAATCAATACTTTACCAAATCCTTTGGGAGACGAACATTATCTACAATGTCTAAGATCACCACCTCTCACGTTCGTGCGAACGTCCAAAAGTTGTTGGAGAATTCCACCGAGACCAAGAAGAGAAACTTCTTGGAAACCGTCGAGCTCCAAGTCGGTTTGAAGAACTACGACCCTCAAAGAGACAAGCGTTTCTCGGGTACCTTGAAGTTGCCTCAAGTCCCAAGACCAAACATGACCGTCTGTATCTTTGGTGATGCTTTCGATGTCGACAGAGCCAAGTCTGTTGGCGTTGACGCCATGTCCGTCGATGACTTGAAGAAGTTGAACAAGAACAAGAAGTTGATCAAGAAGTTGGCCAAGAAGTACAACGCCTTTATCGCTTCCGAAGTCTTGATCAAGCAAGTCCCAAGATTGTTGGGTCCTCAATTGTCCAAGGCTGGTAAGTTCCCAACCCCAGTGTCCCACAACGACGACTTGTACGGTAAGGTCAACGATGTCAAGTCCACCATCAAGTTCCAATTGAAGAAGGTCTTGTGTTTGGCTGTTGCCGTCGGTAACGTCGAGATGGAGGAGGACGTCTTGGTCAACCAGATCATGATGGCTTCTAACTTCTTGGTCTCCTTGTTGAAGAAGAACTGGCAAAACGTCGGTTCCTTGGTCATCAAGTCTACCATGGGTCCATCTTTCAGAATCTACTAAGCGGTTTTAGTTTATAATTAAATTCAAACAGTATCTCTGATCCCGTGTAATTTCTACTTTCTAGTGTTTTCTTATTTTATTATGTGCGATTATGATTTAACCACTTACTCGATTTTGGAGGCTCCCACCTCTTTTGTCAAGTTGAGCACCTCTTTCTTGACACGAGCGACTTCATCTGATGTCTTAATCTCACGACTATCGTCATCGTCATCGTCGTCGTCATCATCATCGTCGTCATCATCATCATCATCGTCATCATCATTGTTGTCGTCGTCGTCGTCAATGATAGCATTATCGTTATCATTCAACTTGGAATCGTCATCATCATCTTGCTCATCAGGATAACCTCCCAATTTCATTACGATTCTGTTGACAATTTCGTTTGGATCCATCATACCTCCCATACCAATATCTCCATAAGACCCAACGACTTTTTCCACTGGCTTCAATACCTCCATCCAGGGCATCTCCTCTGATATTAGCCTCAATTGACGCTTCGTAGTTGCGGCATTGTATGTGTTACTGAACATTGCTGGGGCAAGAAGAATTGGGTAGGTGGTGTTCCAGGCTCTAATGACATTCGTTAAAAGATTGTCACATAAACCCAAAGATATTTTCGAAAGCGTGTTTGCAGTCAAAGGGCATACAATCAACATGTCGGCCCAGCGACGTAATTCGATATGCAAAACTGGATCAGATCTACTGCTCCACGTGGTCCATTCGTCGGAATCTCTCCAGACACGAACCTTCTTAGTATTCTCCAAATGCAACAATGCCTCAGTGGAGATGAAGTTCTCGGAGGCTTTCGTTAAAATAAGCTGGATAGCAATCTTATCCAGCGTGTATATGTCGAACAATTTATTGATGATGAGCTTGATTTTCATGGTGGAAATGGCTCCACACACTCCCAACAAAACATGAATTTTGTCATCGTCCTGCGGTAAACGAGGATCGATGTTTGTTTGTTCAACGGAAGCGGTAGCTGATGGCAGAGAGACACGGTCCTCGCGCTTGAGGGGAGCAGCCAGATAGTCGGAGCCCGAAGCAGAAGCAGAGCCGCTTCTTGATCTATTGCCAGACTTTACGGGCTTTTGGGCTTCGTTAAGGTAGAAATGAGCATGCACAGAAGGGGCCTTGTGGTGGACACCATGTTGAGGGGGGTTTTTCGTGTAATCTAGCTCAGCAGGGGGCCCATTAGTTAGGGGGCCATTGGAGTTGTCTGTGGAAACATCCTTCTTTTCATCGAGAGAGGTGTTCAGGGGATTGGAGCCTTTAGGTAGTAAAGCCCCGCCAGCTTTCACGGTCTCACGCTGGATGCTAGCCTCCGAGGCCATTTTACTAACGGCCACAGATGGGGGAGACGAAACCTTGGAGCCGGGCACCAGGCTGGAAGATTTGGAATTATTAAGGATGGGAGGCGGCGATGGACAACGCAAGTTGGAGATGGCCTGTACGGCAGGAGGAATCATATCCTGGCTGACATTGGAGCTTTTCTTTTTGTCGTCAGTAGCAGCAGGCGATCTTGAGAGTATGTTCTCGTCAGTCATGGCGATGTGTGCAAGTATTGCGGTGAGACTAGCAATCCAAAGAGTCGATAGGGGGCAATTTTTGGGGGCAGGTTAGAAAATTAATGAATTCTGCGAAGAGTGAAGAGTCGAACTCGAAAAGACGGGGCCGTTCGAGCCGAGTGTGGGGGTGGGAATGTGAATGTAGGGGAATTAGAAATCAGGTGCAGTGGGATTTGAAGTGAGGAAGTGAGACAATTAATGAGAACAAATTTTTAGCGGCAGCCATTGTAGGGGATCAGAATGATGCAAGAATGCGATAGCGCGATTACTGCCGAGTATTGCCTGAATAGGTGCGCGCAACATTGCCACAACAAAGACCCTACAGAGGTGTGACAGAGGTGTAATGATGAAGGCATTGAAGATACGAATGTAGCAGGTCATGAGGAAGCAATAGAATTGAGGCGCAGGAGACAAGCGAAAAAAATAAATAAAAAGTATATGGGCAAGTTGAGGCTATGGGCACCGGGCCAGGCCCAGGAAAGTCACGTGGCACACCCAGGGAAGCGTTGCGGGAAGAAGAAATCAGGTCATGGTAAGAAAAACCAACCGGGCCTTCGACTCTCAGAGGGCATCGGTCTCGGCACGCGTAAATTGCCGGCCGGTGGTGTGCTTTGCTTTTACGGTCGCTAACAATGGACCGCAGTGGACAAGGGTCACGTGAGCAGCACAATGTTGCGCACGGGTGGTCAGGTGGCACGAGCACCGTGAGAAAACAGAAGGTGAAAGCCGACTGAGCACTGCAAGTGCAGTATAGTAAACAAGCAGTCAGTGAACAGTGAGCAGTCAATAAACAAGCAGCCAAGCATAAAGCAGTCAACCGAAAGCAGTCACAGTAGTTAACAGAAAGCGTTAAATCTTATTGAGTCATTAACGAAACAATGAAACATTGAAAAGTTGATAAAACAGATATACATTAGTAGAGCAGTGAATGTGGTAGTAGTAATAGTCTCGAATCAGGTAGGCTGGTGCGGTGGAGTCACTGGGGGAAGCAGAGACTAATAGCAGTTCCAACAAGAGAAAATATTGGGGACGGTGACCCTGGCCTGCAGTTAGCGGAACATGCGCACGTTTAGCACAGAGGCATTCCATGAGCCAAGGATGCGGCACCAACCTCTCACCAGAAGGCACTCAAAGGCCAGGCCAAGGCCCCAAACCGGACCCAGATTACTTACAAGGCTACAAACCAAGTCACGTCGAGTGATGACAAATGTACACGTGGGCCAAAAAGAAATATAATAGGGGATCAAAAAGAAATATAGTAAGGGGTAACAAGGGAGATAATGAGTAGTAAAAGAGGAGTTCGCAATGAGTAGGGTAGTGTAGGGGAGTGTAGGGGAGTAGTGTGAAGTAATATGAGTGAGTGAGTCAGTGAGGAAATGAGGAAGTGAGTAACTAAGTGAGTGAGTCATTTTTAAATGAGTGAGTAAATGAGTGATCAATGAGTGAGTAAATGAGTGATCAATGAGTGAGTAAATGAGTGATCAATGAGTGATCAATGAGTGACTACGTGAGTATGAAGTGGTATGAATTGGTATGAATCCGTCAGAGACTGACTAGTAAATGGATGGTACATTGACTATTGAATGGATGGTACATTGACTATTGAATGCATCCCCTATAGAGGGATAACGTCATGACACGAGTGCGAGAGTGATGGTACGCAGGAGAAGGGCACGTCAGGCCGTCGCAAGGGCGGTGGTTAAGGGGCCGGTTGTGCTCGGACGTGGGGCGCTATTGACGAGGCTCTGGACTCGCAGTGCCCCGGTTACTAGCTCTGGTGCTCGTGCATTTCGCGTATGCGCTCGACCACAAGCTGAGTTTGCAACTTCACGAACATCCTTCCTCCCTGTCTTGGATGTATGAACTCAAGACTGCCGGGTCTCCCAATGTCCTGGAAAAGGACCATTGCACTTCAAAGGATGCCCTGGACGCATGCCTGCCGCCTATCGTGGCCAACCACCAAAACCTCTGCTTCTACGTACTAACCATTACTCTCTGCTCTGTACCCTTGGGGTTGGACATTGGGTCCACTGGCCACTTGATGGGAATGCCCACGTTTATCGAGCGCCACTCCATATCCACCCACATTGCTTCTCCGGTGATTTTCATCTTCCACGTGGGCTGTATGTGTGGATGCTGTATGATACTCTTTGGCCGGATCCCACAAAGAGTAGGCCATTTGAGCCTGCTCCGGATCGGATTTGCACTTTACCAGCTTGGAACCTTGGTTCTCACAGTAAGCCTTGTGGCACCATCATCCTTCATCTACCTCTTCATTGCCCGGTTCCTATTTGGCGTCTCTTGCGGAATGCTTAGCGTCGTAGCTCCTGTGCTTATTGCTCAGATGTGCATATTCACCTCCCATAAGCATGACTTCTTATATGCGTGTCACCTTACAACTGGAGTGGCCATGGTGGTCACCAGCTGCTTATTTCTAGTTAATGACTCTCGAGTCGAATACCTCTTCTATGCCATCCAGATTTTTCTCCCTCCTCTCGCAGTGGGTCTCTCATTCACTCTTCCCTCTGCCGTATACACGGAAAACACCCAGATTCTCAAAACCACCCTTGCTAAACTAGTCAAGAATACAAGTGATGTTCAGGTTTACCAAAAGGCTGTCGAAATTTTGAGCAATTCTAAAGGAGATAACCAAGGTGTTTCGTCTAGCAATGCTTACAATGCACGCCTTGTATTGTGCTGCACACTCATGGCTCTCCAGCAATTAACAGGCGTTAGCTTTTTCTTCTACTTCGGGAAACTTCTCTTCGAGCTGATATTAAACGCCGATATCGCCCGCAGGTACTCCACCTTGTTCCTATGCTTTTGCAGCCTAGTAGGCACCACGGTGTCGTATCCATTGATGAGGTATTGCAGCATTTACAAGGGATTGTTGTATGGGCTGATTATAAACACAATGCTCTTGGTATGTTTCACCGGATTAGGCATTGCCTTTTCCGCCGGTCAAGATGCTAATTTGCTGGCTGGTTACTCCATGTTAGTGATAGCTTGTGTGTTCCAATTTGTTTTTGCTTGTAGCTGGGGACCCTATGTTGGAATAATATGTGTGGATTTATCAAATGCCAGCAGCAAGATCATGAGCGTTTCTGTGTTAGTTGGATGGGCTACCAATATACTAGTGATGGCTACGATGCCGGCTTTAACAAACATTGCAGGGTATGGGTCGATTTCTGTGTTCTCGGTTTTTTCTGCTCTTCTGGTAGCGTTTGTATGGACCCTTGACAAAAGAACGGAAAGCTAAGCACGGGAAATATTTTGGGTCACGCCAGTTTAAGGGTCTACATAATGAGATTAAGCAAGCCAGCGAACCAGGTTTGCTGCCTGAATACATGAAAGGGGGGGGGGGGAAGGTATGCATGGGAAGCTCGGATCGAGGCCGACGTTAGGCGCTTTGCACCAGGCGTCCTAGGCCACCAGGGTTGGTCTGGCGATTATAGATACCGTTTTTTTATGCTGTAGAGTAACTAGTGTACTGCCACGCAGGCACTCTGCATATTGAGGACTAAACGCGGAATCAAAGACATCTCCTATACAGTACGCTCAACAAGGGACGGATAAAGCATGGGATAGTCGTGCCGAGCAACGCTGACTTGGACCTGCACATCCCAAGAAAAGGATAATTGTCCCAGTCCCCTGCATGCAAGTGGCTTCAGAAAGGTAGCACCAACCGCCGGTAGGGTGACCTTTAGCGAGCTAAAGCGTACGCGCTGCGTAACAATGTAAAAAACTATTCCTAGTACGCAAGACACAGAGGCCATAACGCGATGCGGTTATTTTGTGCCTGGCCCCTCGGCGGACCCTAGTTTCATGTGTGATGGTAAGTAGATCTAGGTTGCTTTCGCAAACTAGATGAAAATCAATCTTTGCGTTGGAATGCACCGAAGGTTCGCTGCGTCCTTTTATATGGCTGGGTGTCGTTACTTTACATGTAAGTAACAAGACTCTTTCATAACCGCACGCGCGGTCATATGCATGGTTACATGCATGATTTGGGACTTTTCTCATGCACCATAGGCAGCAGTACATGAATTTTGGGCTACCGGCGCGCAATTCCATGAAGACCATATTGCCTTTCACACATCCGAGGGAGTCGTGTGGTGTGGTGTTGGCTGAATGTGGCTTTTTAATATGCTCTCTACCGCGGATTTGTAAATCACTCCTCTGTCCATAGAAATCAGCGCGATAAATGGGTGGCTTGCCCATTGACCTTCATGTAATTGGCCCCATCACGCAGCTGCGTCCTGCAAGCAAGGAGCTCATGCTGCATGAATAAATTTCACTCAAACTTAGTGTGTGCCAAAGATTTTGGCTACTTCAAGCATCCACGCTCAAACTTCCTGGGTGATCACGTTGCTTGGTTTAAATAATGTCTCTGACATTTCTCATCAAGCTATCCTAAACTTCTTTTCGAGGCATCCTAGTTTATTGCAAAGCACACCAACAACCATCGTCAGACACGCCCCAATTACGCGACGGTATTTCCATTCCCACCTTGTCCAGTCTATCAACAACCTAGCCAGGTCTCAATCCAGCCCTCTGTCTCTGTTCTCCGTGAAGTGAAAACGGCCTGTGCCATCACAAGCATTTCCAAAGTCTACTTTGACGTCCAATACTTCGACTCTCCTTTGGTGTTTAGATCTACTCCTCCAACAACCTGCTATTCATTTCCCCATGTCCGGTTCTAAAACGCCACAGATCCAAGCTAAACTTCCCCCCTCCATCAGATTATCCTTTCATCACACCTATCACAAAAGCTCGCGTTTCACCGTTCTGTGTCCCGTTTCCAGAGTCCCCCATTAGCACTTGTCACCTACCCTTTTCAAATCTCGACCTGTCTTTCTGCTTCCACGGAAACGTTCCATTCTTTGCATGTCAAGCACAAGATACGTTGAAGAGGAAAAAAGCAAACGCTCCCGAACCCGATCTGGGTGCTTTACATGTCGTGATCGCCACATGAAATGTGACGAGCAGCTTCCTGTGTGCCAAAACTGCATCAATTCCAAGAGAAAATGCTTACGTGGGATTCGGCTCAACTTCACCCAGTATACGCTATACGATCCCAAGGACCTGTGGTCCGACTCTCCTTATGCCTCTCTAGCTCCCATAAACCACCGCATTTTGGACCAGTCTATCCCAGTGGCTTCGCTATACAAAAACGGCTTAAAAGCTTATGAACATTGTCGCCACTTGCATTCGCATCTGGACTTGCAAGATGCCCACCAATCGCTTTCCCAGGACTTGAGGCTTAACTCTAGCCTGTCCGGCTTCTATATGGAGCAGGCCACAGCGAACAAGCCCATTGAGGATGCCAACTTCAATGACCTTGATCTGGCCAATTTCATGGCCAGTTCCTCGATTGGTCTCCCCATGGATCCCTGGATGTTTGCCCAGCCTCTTGTTGATGGCACGTCTTTCAATTTCACCGAAGACACAGTTTTGGAGAACTTCGACATCCGTAACCTCTTGATGAACCCCTTGGCCGTCGATACACAATTGCAAGAAATGAAGGACTATTCCGCTAGCTTCGATATGCAGAACCGATTTGCTTTCCCGGACTCCACTCCTCCCAAACGGCATCGAACGCGAATTGTAGCTGAAAACACCATCAGTCCCCAGGATTCAGATAAACTTGTTCTGTTGTTGAACACGGAAAAGTACTTCTGGCTCCTAGATCTCTTCAATGAATTGGGCATTTGGAAGTCCTCCATCCCCAAATATGCTGCTCGGTTGGCTCAGACCAAGGACTACAAAGATGGCAAGTCTCGTTCCAGAACCCATAGCTACCTACTTCTCGAATGTCTACTATGTTGTTGCAAAGGTTCAAACATGGTAACAATTGAATCTGCGTGCCGGAAGCAGCTTGATCTCTGGCTGAAGTTCAACACCAAGGACGTGACCACGTCGTCTTTCAAGGATTTTGAGCGAGTGTTGATTTCCAACGTGTTTATTGTTCAAGCTCTACTTCTAAAGGCATTGTCTCCCGACTTCATTGTTTCCAAGCAGTTTGAAATGATCCTTGCTACGCAAGGCCGGCTCTTGCACAAGTTGGCGGCCCGGTTCCAGAGAATTCTGGAGACGAAGTCAAGAAAACTTAATGGATATGTGTTCACCATTGCATCGTTTCAGGCCTTGGTGATTCTTCGGTTTTTCTTGCAAATGCATCTCCAGAAACTCAATGTGTCGGGCACTCTACCAATTACCGACCTGAACCACCGGATCTTTAACCCATTGACTTTGAACCTTGATGCCAGCATGTTGACGGAGCCCAACTGCAACACGGGAGAATTTTTCACACTCAGCAAATTGGAGCTTACGCATTTGAAAAGAAGATTCCAAGGCTTCGATCTCAACACAGGAAAATATCCCTCGGACTCAGCCAAACTACGAACTCAATTTTGGAAACTTTGCTTTATTAACAATCATCAACAGACGCGAGGCGTTCGAGAAAAGGGATCATCAGTGACGGAACTAGTTGTGGAAACAAACACACTGACGGTGCTTTCGCCTAATGACAAGTGTATTGCTTTGAACATTGTGTCAACGTACTCTAAGACATTACAAGATCCCAGCAGCAAACTGAGCGTGGAACCTACGTTCAAACAAATCCAAGAGTCGCTCATGACTGAGGATGAAAAAGCCAATTGGCTCAGTTACTTCGGATGGGCCCGTTCCGCTCCATGATACCAAACAGCCTCGCATATATGAGTGGTCTCGAGTACACAAGCTCTCCTTGATACCATGCATGTCTCTTTAGTGGTAATACAGCAAAGAATGCAAGCGAGAAACCCGGGGCTCTGGGAGCAAAGGATGATAACTCGCACCTAGGTAAGGGCACACATGCGGCGGTGGTTTCTGACGTTTTTAGTTTTTCACTACGATACAATGGATGCTTGTAAATACCAGTTTTTTTCATGAACCTCGTAAATGCAACCTTGCGGATTGACCGGCTAGAGCTTTCGGCCTACAGAGATCAGACAGGGTGCCCAAGCCGCGCATTGGCTCCATGCAGCATCATGCAAGTCATGCCGCCATCGCTTTAAATAGACGTATGTGCATGAGTTATATTCAAGATCTCGCCCTTCATTTTATGTCTCACGGGGAGACCCGCGCAAAACTAGATCCTTAGCCATTTCCGCAGGAACAAATCTGTATACAACTTGATCTGTGCATTTCCCACGCCATTGCCTGCGTGTGTGGGCTAGATTTTTTTTTGCTCGAGGCTCGAGATCGCATAGTATTGTTGCTAGATCCACTGTACTACTCCCAAGCCAAATAACAAGCCAAATACCAAGCCAGCGGTAAAATTTCAATTGCTCGTTCTTCCCAAACCAACTCCCACATTCCAATTGCAGGTTGTGTATATTGGCCCCATGTATGCTTCTATACAGAGTCTTGCGGCTTGCGCCTCGTCCCCTCATCTAGGCCGAAATGTTTTCGGCTGTGGGATCGGTCACCATGTTCTGCACCGAGATGCGACTGCACCAGATTTCTCTCACTGGCTAAGATTGTTGCACCTGGTCGCGCAATGGTGCGGCACCGTATAAGTGAAAGGGAGTGAGAGGCGCAGCAAAAGGACCGATTTACGGAGCGTGGTTAAGGAAACAAAGGCCATTCCTGCCGAGACGTCTGCACACACGGCCTTGGGACTTCCACTTGTCTGTTCAAACTCAAGGGTTTGGATACAAGTAGGGTAGACTAGGTGAGTAGGTATAGAGTGACGCAGTCAGAGAGTGAATGTAGGTGTAGAGTGAGAGTAGAGTGGAGAGCGATAGAGTATGGTGGGTAGAGTGCATAGAGTAACTATGTGAAATTTCAGAAATGTGGAATTATGGGAGGGATATGTCAGTATGTGTATTGGAATGACACATTCCCGGAAAAATTCAGCGTAACGGTATGGAATTTAAGGAGATATTGGCGAATGGAAGCTTGTACAATGTACCATTCAGCTGCTTGTCGCACTCAAACATTGGCAGCTGCAGTGACTGTATAGTCGACAATATACCAGAAAATCACCACACAACTCCCCAGCAGCCACAGGAAATCAGAAAATTCCTGAAAATCAGGAGATCATGAAAGTTCAGGGGATTTTGGAATTTTTATTTTGGTCTTGAATAACCATCAGATTCCCGGTCCGGGGTTATCAACTAAATTCTTTTTTCTTGCTAACTAACGGCCTCTCAAGTCCTAGAGAGAGATTCTAGACACCATATTTCACTTGTAATGAAAATTGTAGAATTCATATGATTCTGCTAGTAAAGAGCCCACAAAGTATAGCCATTAAGGTTTTACATGTCTAGTGTGTGTATTGGTGTGTAGTGTGTAGTAGAAAAAAGACGTGCAAAATATCATGCAAAATACTGGACAATGTCCATGAACCTACCACACACTAAAATTCAGCCCACCTGAAACTAGACTATGAACCCTGAAACAGAAGCAAAACACGAACCAGATCAAAGATAAACTACACGAACATGTATAACATAGACCCTCATCCATAATATACTGACACCATCAATAGCCTTACAACAGACTTTATGAAGAGCATAATGGAAAGTTAACGTATGGAAAATACCAAAAGACAAAAACACAAGAATCGGCTCAAATTACATTAATAAATTGTCATGAGAACTTGGTTTGGGATCATTCCATAAATAGTTTTCTACATCCTGTTCGAATGGATCCACTACCCACACCAAGGAGTTGTGTTCATGAACCAGGATATGTGAAAATGTACCATTTGGTAAAATATGAAAGGAAAAAAAATATTTAATCAGTGGACAGAAATTCTTTGGTACCAAGACATCATAGTACATTTACCCGGAACGTATCGCGTATGAGTGAGTCATTGAATCCAGAACTTACAGCAAATACCAACAGAACAGGGTCATGCAGTCTATTATGCCATTTCTTTTTTATATCTGATTTGACGAAAAGCAATTTGTGTGGTGTATTGAACATCTTGGGTATTGGGTTTTGTTGAACTAGAATCTTATTTGGTGTTTGATTATTGGAATCCATAATTAACTCTGCATAACCTTAATTCTTTAATTACCCCTATGCTCTTTTAACGTGTGTTACCTAAACTTGTATTCGTTGATGGTTCCTCAAACGACGAACCGTAGTGGCTTATATAACTTTGAGAGAAACGTGTTACCGAAAAACACTCCACTGGAAAAATGGTGAGACTTGTCCAGAATCTTCGAAAAGGACCGCCAATGCTCGAGTGCCAAGTCTACCATGGCCAAGGTTGAGATCAGACATCGTAGGATTCACAATGTCTGTATAGGTAATATCCTACCTATGGTGGATCTAACAATTACATGATCAGAAAAACTCTAATAGTAAGGTAATGAAGTGACTTGTGATTCTACTTAGTAGTATTAGGTTCTACTCATTCCTTTCCGAGTTGATTGGAATTGGATCATCACATCTACGTAATCAGAAAGCAGCAATTTAATGAACACAGTATAGTTGATTATTTCAAGTCACAGAAAATGTTCCACTTTGAATATAGTAAACTGGAGTGTAAGTATGGGTGTAGTGGTAAGTTTAGAGGTAGACGGAGAGCACTGGTATGGACTATACCAGAAAATACTGATCCCCATTTAAGCCGAAGATACAAGGTAGATTTTCGGGATAGATCAAAACTGACTAGTTCAATTCGAAGGCCGCGAAAACTATTTGGTTTGGGATGGAACTGGAACGTACCAAATTAACACCTGGCGCATGATAGCTTTATGTTAAATAGACCACCCAGTACTCTATGCTTTCGGTTAATGAGTTAATTAAAATCACCCCTACTTTATAGAATAGCCCAGAATGTAGAAAAGTGGATGACTCACATGCCTGTATACCAGTGCAGACAACATCCTCATGCATAGTGTGGTACGGCTACAACATATATATAAAAGTAGTTCTAGACTAATTTCAAAGTGGTTTCAGATACGTTTCAGAATAGTTTTAGTAGCATCAGAAAAGTCACAGTTCCTATTCAAGTATATGATAGGTCCCGGTTATTGGGACCCGGGATCTAAGTGGTGGGTGTACGGATGTTCGTGACTCGCGTGGTAAACCTGCCTGCGTGCCACATCGATTACCCGCACGTCACGTGGCCCACGCCCTCTACAATCCCAGACGAAAAATTCTTCCGCATCTCTAATCCCCCATCCTTATATCATGTCCCAGGGTACCCTTTACGCCGACGAAAAAATCAGAGGAGTCATTGCTGCTGCTCTTGTCAAGCACTTTGACTTGGATGTCAAGGTCGAGAACCCAGCTCAATCTACCGTCTTCAAGAAGAACTTCCCCTTGCAAAAGGTCCCAGCCTTCGTGGGTCCTAAGGGTGTCAAGTTGACTGAGGTTATCGCCATCTCTATTTACTGTATGTATATTTTATTTGTTTGCGTCCAAACCTTTTTTGCTTACATGATGAAATCTTTTTTATTTTACAGTTATCCCTGTCTTAACACATAATGTCGAGAATTTGTAAATCTGAACCCTACAAGCAAAAATGGTGGAGCCGCGATTTGGCCGCGCTCTATACTAACTTCTAGTCCTCTCTCTTGTCGACAACCACAAGTTGTTGGGTAAGAACAACACTGAGTACGCTGAGGTCCTCAGATGGTTGTCCTTCACCAACTCCGAGTTCTTGGTCAACTACGTCAACATTGTGTTCCCAATCCTCGGTAAGGTTCCTTACAACAAGAAGCAGGTTGACCAAGCTCAAGACAACTTGAAGACTGTTCTCTCTGTTTTCGAGGACAGATTGTCCAAGTACACCTACTTGGTTGGCGAGAGATTGTCTTTTGCTGACTTTTTTGTTGCTTTCCAATTTGTCAGAGGTTTCGAGAAGTTGTTCGGTATTCAATGGAGAAAGGAGCACCCTGCCGTCACCAGATGGTTCAAGACCGTTTCTGCTCAACCATTGTTCAAGGCTGGTATCCCTGAATTCAAGTACGCCGACAAGCCAATCGAGTACACTCCTCCAAAGAAGGAGAAGAAGGCCGCTGCCCCAGCTGCTCAAAAGGAGGCTGCTCCTAAGCCAGCTGCTAAGGAGCCAGAGGCTGCTCCAGCTGAGGCTCCAAAGCCAAAGCACCCATTGGAGGCTTTGGGTAAGCCTAAGCAAGCTTTGGACGAGTGGAAGAGAATCTACTCTAACGAAGAGACCAGAGAGACTGCCATCCCATGGTTCTGGAAGAACATGTACGACCCATCCGAGTGGTCCTTGTACAAGGTCAACTACAAGTACAACGACGAGTTGACCATGACCTTCATGTCCAACAACTTGGTTGGAGGTTTCTTCAACAGATTGTCTGCATCCACCAAGTACTTGTTCGGATGTTTAGTTGTGTACGGTGTCAACAACGACAACGGTATCACCGGTTTCTTCTTGGTCAGAGGTCAAGATTACGCCCCAGCCTTCGATGTTGCTCCAGACTGGGAGTCTTACGAGTACTCCAAGCTTGACGGTTCCGACCCAGAGGTCAGAAAGTTTGTCGACAACATGTTGGCATGGGACGAGCCTGTTGAGGTCGACGGTAAGAAGATTGAGATTGCCGACGGTAAGGTCTTCAAGTAATCGTTTGAATATCATAGACAAGACTGTGATCACAGCAAATCAGAACTTCGTAAAGTAATGCATTAGAATTGGGGCTCATAACCCTTGAGAATAAGAACAACGAGTTAACGAGAACAGAAAAAAAAAGCTGAATCATTATTCCACTAGCAAAGCCCGTACAAAAATACTTGTACACATTCAGTTGTGTGTATCTAGGGTCTTGATTTGCTATCACGTGTTAGGAGGCATGGGTGTTTTTTTCAAGGTCGGTTATATGCCAGAGCTAAAAGATACACACAAGAAACGACACCGCGAACTTGTCCAGATCTTCAACCCTACGCCATGATGTCCAGAAGCCAACTAATCCGGGCCATCAGGAGAAAGCCGCTTGCCTTCATAGGGCTCGTCTCCTTTGTTGCCGTCGTCTACTATATGTTTTTCAGTGGCTCCAGGTCGTCGGACTTGTATTCATCCACCAAGACCAAATACTCCTACAACAAGAAAAACAATGGGTGGTTGAGTGGAGGCAATAAGGACTCTGTAATCTTGAAAAATTTGCCTAAAAACCACATCATGCATTATGACTTGAACTTGTTGGACGCCAACGCCAAGGCCTCCATGTACACGTCCGAGGTGTTGATCTTGACCCCTATGTCTCGGTTCATCCCTGAGTACTGGGAGAACGTGGTTAAGATGACGTACGACCATAAGCTTGTTTCGTTGGGCTTTATTTTTCCCAGGACCCCCGAGGGCGACGAGTCGTTGAAGCAGTTGGAGAAGGCCGTCAAGCTGGTGCAGCTGGGCCCTCAGAAGTTCAAGAAAATCACCATCTTGAGACAAGACACGCTGTCGTTGCAGTCGCAGCTGGAGAAGGATAGACACGCGTTATCTGTGCAGAAGGAACGGCGGTCGATGATGGCTCTAGCCAGAAACTCGTTGGTGTTCACCACCATTGCTCCGTCCACATCGTGGGTGCTCTGGTTGGATGCAGACATTGTAGAGACTCCCAACACAATCATCCAGGACATGATGTCTCACAAAAAACCCGTGCTTAGTGCAAATGTGTATCAGAGATTCACTGAGAATGGCACGCCCAAGATCAGACCTTATGACTTCAACAACTGGGTGGAGTCCGAGGAGGGTTTGAAGATTGCGTCCAGCATGAGAGAGGAAGAGATAATCGTGGAAGGCTACTCTGAAATCGCCACATACAGGCCGTTGATGGCTTATTTCTACGAGGAAAATGGCGATAAGAACGTGGAGATGCAGTTGGATGGAGTGGGAGGAGGAGCAGTGTTGGTGAATGCAGATGTGCACCGAGACGGGGCCATGTTCCCATCGTTCCCATTCTACCACTTGATCGAAACAGAAGGTTTTGCCAAGATGGCCAAAAGACTAGGGTACGAAGTTGTGGGTTTGCCCAACTACTTAGTGTATCACGACAACGAGTAGCTTCTGGGATATATATAGATACATAGCTACAAGCATTAACCTCGGATAAGAACTAGTGTGAGCATTTGGTAGAGATCTTCAAACCTGAGGAGCCAAAGAATACAAATCAAAGAACAACTCAAGAATATATTATCCAGTACCAAATCATACGAAAATTCAGTATAAGATTATCTTCTCTACTTCCCTTTCTCATCTGGACCAAAAGAAATGGAGTCGCATCCCCTTGGGTGCAGTCCATATCAAGACCATCGCGAGGAAAAAAAAATGCGATGCCTCAGAAAAACCACTGAGCTCCACATCCCATAGTCTTCTCTAAGGTCGCCAGAACTCATCACAATGCAACTCACCTGGAAAGACATCCCCACGGTGCCTACGGCCAACGATATGTTGGACATTGTCCTTAATAGGACGCAGAGAAAAACTCCCACTGTCATCAGAACAGGCTTCAAAATCACCCGTATCAGGGCGTTTTACATGAGAAAAGTCAAGTTCACCGCCGAGGGCTTCGCCGAGAAGTTCACCGATATGTTGTCGGGATTCCCTAATATTAACGACGTGCACCCTTTCCACAGAGACTTGATGGACACCTTGTACGAGAAGAATCACTATAAGGTGTCGTTGGCTGCCGTGTCCAAGGCCAAGACGTTGATCGAGCAGGTGGCCCGTGATTACGTGAGATTGTTGAAGTTCGGACAATCCTTGTACCAGTGTAAGCAGTTGAAGAGAGCTGCTTTGGGACGTATGGCCACCATCACCAAGAAGTTGAAGGATCCTTTGGTGTACTTGGAGCAGGTCAGACAGCACTTGGGACGTTTACCTTCCATCGACCCCAACACCAGAACATTGCTTATTTGCGGTTACCCTAACGTGGGTAAGTCGTCGTTCTTGAGGTGTATCACCAAAGCAGACGTTGAGGTGCAGCCATATGCCTTTACCACCAAATCGTTGTATGTGGGGCACTTTGACTACAAATACTTGCGGTTCCAGGCCATAGATACGCCAGGTATCTTGGACAGACCCACCGACGAGATGAACAACATCGAAATGCAGTCCATCTACGCCATTGCCCACTTGCGCTCGTGTGTGTTGTACTTCATGGACTTGTCGGAGCAGTGTGGTTTCTCCATCGAGGCCCAGGTCAAGTTGTTCCACCTGATCAAGCCTTTGTTCGCCAACAAGTCTGTGATGGTGGTGATGAACAAGAGTGATATCATCAAGGTGGAGGACTTAGAACAAGACAAACAGGAGCTTTTGAACTCCATCTCGTCCACCCCAGGCGTGGATGTCATGCACACCTCGTGTTACGAGGAAGAGAACGTCATGCAGGTCAGAAACCAGGCCTGTGAGAAGTTGTTGACTGCCCGTATCGAGCAGAAATTGAAGGGTACTGCTCGTGTTAACAATGTGTTGAACAAGATCCATGTGGCCAGACCCCAGGCCCGTGACGAAGTGGCCCGTCCGGCTCACATTCCCGAGGGTGTTAACGTTATGGAGAAGTACGACCGTGACGACCCCAACAGAAAGCTTTTATCCAGAGATATCGAGGAGGCCAACGGAGGAGCCGGTGTATTCAACATCAACCTCAAAGACTTTTACATGTTGGAGGACGACGAGTGGAAGCAAGACACCATGCCCGAGGTGTTGGACGGAAAGAACGTCTACGATTTCTTGGACGCAGACATTGCAGCCAAGTTGCAAGCGTTGGAGGCTGAAGAAGAGAAGTTGGAGGCCGAGGGCTTCTACGACTCGGACTCTGACATTGAGGACGATGAGGCCGAGGTCATTCATGAGAAGGCCCAGTGGATTAGAAACAAGCATGCAGTGATGAAGGAAGAAGGCTTAACGAGGAAGAGTCTCAAGAACAAGGCCTTGATTCCTCGCGAACATGTCAAGAAGACATTCAGCGAGATGGAGAAGCACATGGAGTCTTTGGGACACGATACCAGCGCATTGAGAGGCAATGCCAAGAGAATCAAGAACAACATGAGCGGAGTGGAGATCTTAAAGAGAAACCAAGGCATCAAGAAGAAGGTGCAATCCAAGAGACAGCCTATGGACCAGCCCGACCGGTTCAACGATGGTGTTGCCGACGGATCGGTACGGTCACATGCTGAAAGAGTGCTGAAATTGCACAGAAGAGAGAGGAACAGAATGGCCAGACAAGGTGAGGGTGATCGTCACACTGCTGCTGCCATGCCCAAACACTTGTTCTCTGGTAAGAGAGGTTTCGGAGCTGATCGTCGTTAGTCGGGGGTGCTGTATAGTAATTACATTATTGGTCTAAGATTGAGGGAGTGCTTGAGGGAGTACGTGAGTAGAGTGAAAAGGGTGAGCTTTACGTAAGAGTGAGGTGAGTGAGTACTAAGGAAAGATAAGTGAGACTAGAGACTAGACTGTATCTATTCTCTCCATTCATAATTCCTTATAATGCCGCACACCTCATCCAATATGAACCATAATAATGACTCATACAAAACATTAAATAAATTCAAGGCAAAAATAAAACTCAAGTTAAATATGTTATTGATCAAAAGTGTACTATTTAAGGCACCATTATTTTTTACCTCCCCTATTTTTTAAGTTCATTTTATTTTATTTAGACCTTTTTTTAGTCCATCTATTTTTTCAAATATTTCCTTGAGCGTATTCCGATGTCAAGCGTGGTAAACATAGTCTTCCTAGAAGTGAGAAGTAGTGAGTGGAAGTGACTGAGGTGTGGGAAAAATGAGGCGGGCATCCACATGAAAGGAGAAAGTGAGGCAGTCAATGGCAGTGAGAAGCGAAGGGCGAACAACGAAAAGTGTGGGTGAGACCAAGGGCCAAGAAGTGGGGACAGGAAAAAACGCAAATGGAATTGAGCAATAACGGACGGAAAAAAGATAAGATTGTTACTGATAACCGAGACAATCAGTGAGATAATCAGTGGGACATTCAGTGAGGAAGTGAGACAATCGGCAGTTAAAGTGAGACAGTGAGACAAGAAAAGTGAGACAATCGGCGGAGAGAGTGAGAGTGAGACACTAAACGCGGAATGCCGCATTTAGCCTTCTGGCTGCGCGCAGGTGCAGTCCCCATCTTCGAGACTCCCTGTGAAAAGGGCGAGCACCCTCCTCCACTTTTGTTATACTAGGCCCTTCTTCAATGAATACCAGTTCTCAGAAAAATACCAGCGTGTACCCCATCTCATGTGTGCGTTGCCGACGAAGGAAAATCAAGTGCAACAAGGTCAAGCCTTGCAACCATTGCACCCACAGGGGCACGCCCTGTGAGTTCCCTTCCACTTATCGGAACATCCCTGTGCACGATGAGACCGTAGTCAAGGAGGAGAGCACGTCCGAGAGTTCGGAGGGCTTGGAGCGAAACCTGCTATCTCCGTCTTCGGTGAATAAACTTGAGGAGGAGTTGCAGCTGCTCCGGGTCAAGAGCTCTCAAATGGAAAAAGCCTTACAGGAGTTAACCAGAGATAACCAAAACATGTCGTCCGAGATTGAGGGCACCAAAGACCCTAACAACCCTAGTTCCAATTTCAAAGTCAAGGGTGAGACCTCGGAGAAGGGCGAGAAGTATTATGGGCCTTTACTGTCCAATAATATGGTGGAGGAAATGCAAGATATCGCAGAAAACAACTTGACCAGCAACAACAGTCTTGGCCGTCACTCGTGGTCCACGGATTCCCAGAAACAACATCCTGCAACTGACTCAGACTCGGAAACCGCTGAGTACCTGTTCCACAAGAAACCACTACCCTGGGTGCTTGAAAAGGGCGCGGCCCTCCAAAAGAACGAACGGGCCTTAAAGTTGTTGATCAACAATTTCTTCGACACTCGGAGTTACGACTACTTTATTTGCAGGAAGAATACTCTTGACTTTGTGGAGAACCATCCCTCCATGGATGAGGAAGACAGCGAGATCGACGACGAGCTTCTTGTCTTGTACATGATTTTGCTTCTACTGGTTGCCAGACTTACCCCGGCCAAATACAACGAGTTGGGAAGAACTCCTGTAAATGACCATCCTGCTCTTTGGCGGGAGATCCATATTCTTAAAAAAAGTCTTTTTAGAGGGTTCTCTATGCTTCGTCACAATCTTTTGAACGAGTCCCACGTGACCGTTCAAGCTTACATTTTGTGCACTGAGTGGGAGTTCTTGGAGGGCCGCTACGAAGAGTCGTGGTCCATGATGTTCCACAGTTGTTCTATCGCTTATGCCTTGGGGCTCCACGTGATCTTGAAGCCCAACAAGTACCTGAACCAGACATCTAGCCACTTGGGATCCATGCCCCTGCCTTCGGATGAGTTTGAAACTTTCGAGCAGTACAAGGAGGATTATTTCCGGAACAAATTGCCCAAAGTGAGGGTATGGTTTGCGTTGCGGTATTTGAGTGCTCAGATGTGTTCCATTCTCGGAAGACCAAACCCCATTCTATTACAGACCAATCCTGTCTCATTGCCAACTGTCAAGGCCACAAATCCATCCGAGGCCAAGGAACAAGATAAATTGATCAATGCGCTTTTAAAATCAGGCTTGAGTGAATGTTTGCGACTCTCCAACTTGAATCTCATTGAGAGCTTCATGCATAAGATCTCCATGGACAATGTGTTGAATATCGAAAACAAATATAGAGAGGAATTGGAGGCTCTTACTTTTTACTTGAGCCCCCAGTACCAAGGTCTGATCAGCTCCGGTCTGACATACATTGATGATTTGACACAATTGCCCAGCTCATTCAAAAGCAACGATGCTAGAGACGATATTTTGGTGCTTCACGTCAATAGGATCAAGTACCTTGAGCCACTTTTGGACATGCCGCATGATACGAGTATTCTTCTTGCTCTGATCCTGGAGTCCATAATTTCCTTTCTGGACCATCTCATTGAAATCTCTCAGATGTTCACCAAAGAGTCCATTCCCATGCTTACAGCGGAGGACACGAACGTGAGTAATTTTTCATTGCAGAAGATCTTCAGCACTAGAGACCCCTTGCTCGCCTCTTACATCTACCAAGGAATTGTTGTGATTTACATTGTGCTTCACTCGAGAGCTAATTTGTTGGTGGAGTTCAACGGAGCCGATTACATAACGCGGTTGGGAAGAAAATTCCAGACTATTTTGGAACTACACTTTTTAATCGGGGAGGTTGTGAGCCCCAACGTCAAGTTATGGTCTTCGAAGCAGTTGGTGTTGATGCAGAAAGTAGTAGAACACACCAATGTGCTTAACAACCATTTCAGTGCGCAGCATTCAAGTAATGCGGCGTTCCAAGGGTTCGGGAATGACCCTCAGGTGACCGAGTTGCTTGGAAACAATTTGAAGGATGCCTTTTGGGTTGAGAACCCGGAAAACTCGCCTTACTATTTGGGAATAGCCAGAGATGACGACAACACCAATAGAAACAACACCATGATGAGTCATCACGTGCCTACCAACTTCGAAAGGCTTGAGCCATTCCAGGATAACCCTCAACACGGGCCTTACCAAGAAACTACTCAATCCGGCCCCTACCAGGAAAATACCCAGCAGGGTCCATTTCAGGAAACCACCTCAACTGACTACACAGACGACATGATGCAAGACCAATCGGGCATAATCCGCGGCTACCAGTCGTTACAGAACAATATGAACATGCAGCCCAAGTATCAGTGAGCGGCTATATGTTCCCAATGTATACTACTCAATAAAGCTTTGTTTTTCGTATCAAATAAAGCTTTGTTATCTCGGAGTGCACCCTTCACACTAGCTCCGGCCGAGCGGTACTGCACACACTGCCCCAGCGTCCCCGCGGGCCCTAGTTGCGGGCATTCTACCAACAGAAGTGAGCATATTCGCGTTGAAAGAGATTTATCTTCCACACTTCCCGCTCCTCCCGATGTCGTTCCGAAACATATTCAACAAGAAAACTTTCAAGTACATGCTCACCACCCACTTCTGGGGGCCAGTGTCTAACTTCGGAATCCCTGTGGCCGCCGTGTTGGACTTGAAGAAAGACCCTGAATACATCAGTGGCCCTATGACCGGTTCTTTGATTGTCTACTCGTTAGTGTTCATGAAGTACTCCATTTCAATTGCTCCAAAGAACTATTTATTATTTGCATGTCATGCAGTCAATGAGGTTGCCCAGTTGGCCCAAGGTACCCGGTGGGTGCAGTACCATTTCCTGGACAAGAAGGTCAAATCCACATAGATACTAGATTGGCACAAGGTATGTGCTGCAAGGGACATATGTTATATGACACGCTAATACATTCAGTCAAATAATGACGTGGGCCTGTCCACATTCTGCGTTGGGCCGAGCACCGTAATATTCTCGTCCTCCGAGTTCGTGTAGTCTGTTTCCCCTTCATCGAGTAGTAGGCTGTTGGAGTAGGTTAAGTTGGTGCTGGATTCGACCCGGCGTCGCTTGGTATCTAAAGTTGAATCTGCGGAGTCTGTATTTGCTTTCATGGTTTGCTGTTGTAGTTTGGGTATGTTGAGAACAAAGTTGGGCTGGTTAGGCTGACTCTCTGTAGGCTTGTTGGCACTGTCATCGACGGTGATTTGTAGAAAGCGAACGGCGTAGTTGGGTCGGATGTGCTGGAACAAAATTGGCTTTGCAGGTTCCGTAAAAATGGCCTCAAACGTCGATTCAGGCTCAATGGTTTCAATGTCTTGGCTGGAGTCTACCTTCAAGTTGGACACCAAGTTGATGAAGTTGCGAAAATCCTTGAGTCTAAAGTTGATATTCATTTCCACTTCCCCCAAAGTGGTCTCCTGTAACTCGTCCGTGGCCATCAGAATCATGATCAGCATGGGGTGCTTGAGGTAATCTCGGTCTTTCATGACTTGCTTCGTGTATGCAGTGTAGTTGATCTTGTTAAGCTTGATTTCAATGCCAAAGTCTTCGGTTGAAATTGGCACCATGTCAAAAAACTGCTTCATGACTGAAGTCTCGAGCACGAACTGGTTGTAGTTGGAGCTCAGGAGGATTTCGTTGTAGCGTTCCAAATTGCTGGTCTCTTCGCCCAGAACCGGCTGGAAACTGATCTGGTACTTTTTCAAAACAAGCTTCTTGGAGGACATCTCCACATTGAGTTTGAATTGCCTCTGGACGGGGACCTCGGAGTTGCTCTCCACGCGAAGGCAGATGTAGTTGAGCCCATTGGGCTCGAGGTTCTTGAAGAGCATGATGATGTGCTTTGAAGATACCACGAACGTGTGGCACTCTTTAGGGTAGTCCTTTTCGTTATCCAATGATAAATCCCGGAAGAACATGTTCTCAAACAGGGCTTCTGCATGGGTGGTTCTGCTGGAGTTGATGGCCTGAATGGCTAGAGACGAACTGCTAAGCAGAAACTGAATCTGCGCTGCTATACCCGCTAGAGATACACAGCTGCGGCACCAGGTGGCGATGTTCCTTGGTCGATCAATAACGGCAATGAAAGACATCGGTAGGTGGAGTAGATCAACGGTGGAGCCCTATAGATGGAGTTAGGTGGAGTTCTATAGATGGAGTTATGCGTGGTAGTGTAGCGTATAACAAATGCTATTTAGTGTATGGAAGTAGTATAAATCTGACGACAAATGATCGAAATGAATGATCGAGGTAAATGATAAAGATGATTGATAGCAGAAGAATGCAATGGTGGTGGTGGTTATGAGTGATGGCTCACTGGCTCATCTATGGTGGTTCGTTATCTATGGTGCACGGTGCACGGGGACGCGATAGAGTCATATTGGTGCAGATTCCGTCCAAGGTTAAGGCCCGCACCCATTTCTCTATAGCCCCAGAATGCCCTCCATCTTGGTTATCAACCCTAACTCCGCCACCAAAGTCACCGATAATCTCCGCAAGATCCTCGTTGCCCCCGAAGGAATTTCGTTGGATTTTTACACGGCCCCGGAACTGGCTCCAAAGGAAATCGATGGTACTGAGTCGCTGATTGTTTCCGAGAAAGCAGCACTTCCCGATCTCTTGGAGAAAGACCTCCACAACCAGCACGATGGGTTTCTTGTGTGCTGCTACTCAGACCACCCTCTCGTGCACTCGCTTGCAGCCAATACCGATAAGCCAGTGATGGGTATAATGCAGGCGACTCTTCTTTATAGCTACGCCAATGCCCGTCTCCACAAACTGTTTGTTTTGACCAGTACTAGCGGGTGGAACGCCACGCTTGATGAAGCCATTACTTCGTTTGCTGGAAGCGGGGTTTTTCCATCCAAAAAGTTCAACAAGACCAGGGCCTTGGATGTGCTGGTGTTGAGTTTGGCCGATCCAGAGGAGTTCAAAAAGATCAGCACGCGAGTGGACTCCATTCTCCATGAGTATAAAGATGATAAGGTGGACTGTGTACTATTAGGGTGTGCAGGAATGGCCGGGCTTGACCAGAAATTGTCTGCATTGTACCCGGAAATTGTGTTTGTCGATAGTGTGAAGATAGGCGTGGAATTCTTGCTGAGTCTCATGCACTTCAGTGCAAATCCAGCCAACTAAGTCACATTCTGAAATTGTGATTTTTTCTGGCCATAAGGCATACTTCCAGATACTTCTCCAGATACTTTCCTTCAGGAAGCCATCTCTTTCTCATATCGTGGTTAAAGTCACTGACGTGTTCCAAGTCACACTCCTCTCCTGTAGATAGGACATGGTGTACTCCGCAATAGAATCAGCGCGCCAGATGTCTAGTTAGATAAGCAGGCACACCATGACAGAAGCTAACTCATCTCCCCCACCCGAGCCCAAGAAGCGACAGCAGTCATTCCTTGGCCGCATCCTCCGGCCCCAGAAATCTCCCCTGCCTTCCACCTCCCAGAAAACCACCTCCAGCGACGACTCGCTACCTCCACTATCGCAATTGAACCTCCATGGCTATAAGATCTCCGCCAAACACAAGCTCCTAAACACGGAGTTGGCTTCGGATATCCGACTCTTGTTGCCTCCTCGGCTCCAACTATATGACGATTGGGAATTGGTGTATTCCTTTGACCAGGATGGCATCTCCTTGAACACTCTCTACCGCAACTGCGATCCCCAATACCAAAGGCTGAAGGTTAAACAGCAGCGAGGCGAAAGGGCGGAGAAGGGCTTTGCCGAAGGAGTGGTGCTGAACATGGTCTCGTTTGGGCATGCAGATACCAGAAGCACGAGGCCCTTGAGCTATGTGCTAGTGATCCAGGACGAGAAGAAGAATAAGTTTGGGTGCTTTCTAAACGAAAACCTCAAGGCCACAGACCACAAGAGATACTATGGTAATGGAGAGTGTTTCTTGTGGAAGTGTGAATTTTTCGACAAGGAAAAGCTAGCCAAGTCTCGTGAAGACGACCCTGCGACCCGTCAACGCTTCAAGGCGTTCATGTATACAGGAGTCAACGACAACATCATCTATTCGAACCACGACTACATTGCCATTGGCTCTTCTTCGGGCAACAATGGCTTATGGATAGACAAGTCACTCTATCTGGGAGTGTCTTATCCTTGTGAAACGTTTGGGAATGAGATATTGAACGAGCATGGTGATACAGGACACAAGCTTGGTAAATTCAAAATCATGAACATGGAGCTCTGGAGAATTGGGAACTTGGTATAAGACTTTTTTTCAATTTCTACGCTGCTTCTACGCTGCTTATAGTGGATTTTTTTTTGTTGGAACCATGCCGTTGAGGATGCTATATAAAGGTTAGTTTTCAAAGCCTTGGAGAATGCAGAAGTAATAAAGATGTTGCAGAAACGAAGAGTCAGAATCCGCGGGAGATTGATTTATCACCAAGTTGAATTAGATAAATACCGGGTCTATTGACCATAATCAAGGAAATTTGCTTTTCTATGACAAGAAAAGCTAGAACTGAAATGTATATGGTTGCCCGGGGGAGAGTTTTTTGGGCATTCTCGGGGAGATTGCTTTGAAATGCTATTTTGGAATGCTTAGAGGTTTCTCAACAAATTGAAGATATCCTCATTGTCGCTAGTGAAATCATTATTGACCAAGTTGCACAAGACGAAGCTGTTACCGAATCCGGTCATAAATTCGGAGAAGGCCTTGATTTTGTCTGCCTCCACGAGCTCACTGATCGTCTTGGACTTGAAGATCGTCACCCATTCGTCGATCAAGGTGTACACTTCGTCTTTCCATGCAAGGAAGGACACTTTCTCCACAATGGTGGGCTGCAAGATTTCTTCGCCGGGGAAAACACCCCACGTGACGGCGTTGATATCGTCATTATTGGAGTTTGTAGTCAATGAACCCTCTTTGTCTACCATGTAGTATGTCACGAACCCGTAAGGATTGGACAGGTTATTGGATTCCACTGCTTGCAACAACTTGGGAAGTTTGTCCTTGTGCACCAAGAACTCCAAGTACTGTTTCTGATAGACAAAGCCGTTTTTGGGACCCCAACCATGGATTGGGTCGTTGGACTTGGCTGAGCAGAGAGACGGCTGCGAATTCAACGTAATGAAGCCATTATTGTTGAGTTCAATAAGAGACTTCTTGAGCACTTCCGTATCCTGGCCAATAGGTCCATCACTCCAAGGCAAGGCTTTGGTTTCGCCCTTCAAGTAGTTGACAACGATATTGGACAAGTCAGCGAGATTCTGTGGACAGCCCCACAACTCGTAAGCTCTTTTAGGCGATTGCCTTAAAAGTTCAGATGCAGAAAGATCAATGTCACCGAAAGCAGGCGATCTGGAGTCACCCCATCTACCGTTGGGGAACTCATCCCAGCCCGAAGTCCTCGTGATGTACGAGTACTTTCTGTTCTGCCAGAAGATGGGTCTGATGGCCTCCTTGGATCTGTTTGGATGTAAGGATTTTCTCCAAGGAAGATCATCACCCACGGCCTCGTTGTCCTTGACGCACTCGATCAAGTTAAGTTTCTCCAACAACATGATACTGGATCTCTCCAAGTTCATGGTGTAGAGATGCAAGTGGTTGATGTGGCCGGAATCAATGAGTTTTTGGCACAACTCGGCCACTAGCTCGCAACCGAGTTCTCTCACAGCATAATCATCATCCTTAACTGGATTCAAACGGTCCAAGAAGTGTTGGGGAATGTGCACCTGCGACCAATTGGCTCTTCTGATGAAGGCCGAGTATGTCGAAATTGGCATGATTCCGGGGATAATGGGGATGGTGATGCCGTAGTTGCGGATCCTGTCACACCACGCAATGAAGTTGTCAGCATCATAGAACATCTGAGTGATGATGAAATCGGCGCCAGCATCAGCCTTTTCCTTCAAGAATTGCAACAACTTGTTGTTGTCGCCCTCCTCTGGGTGCCCCTCCGGGTAAGCCGCAATTCCAATGTTGAAGTGGTCCCCATAGTTCTTGCGGATATAGGCAATCAAGTCCTTGGCAAACCTAAAGTCACCGGTCGATTCCGAACCGTCCAAAGGAGGGTCACCCCGCAAAGCCAAGATATTCTGACACCCGGACTTGAAAGCCTTCTCCAAGGCCTCGTCGATGTACGAGACCGCCATATTGGTACAGGTCAAGTGCATGCACGTTTCAAGCCCCAAGGTGGATTGCGCCGTGTAGACCATTTCATTGGTCAAGCTGGACGATCTGCCTCCGGCGTTCCAGGTGATATCCACGAAAATCGGGTTCAAGTCGTACATCCGATCCATTCTGTCGTAGAGATTCTGCACACCCTGGGAGGTCTTGGGCACGAAGAACTCAAAGGAAAACGTGGCGGGCGGCGGGTTGGCGCCTCCGTGGGCCTGCTTCAATTTCTCAGCTATCTTCATTGCTTGGAGTAGTGAAGGTTTTATGAGAACTGATTGGTGGGGGTGTGAAATTCTTTTGGTTGAAATCTCGACCGGTTTCCCCACTAGTGCTTCGTCCTGCATGCGCTTACCTGATTTCATGTGACTCATGGTGCCCTTTATCGTGCGGCAGCAGTGCACATAGTGCCGGGTTTTATTTTTGCCTGTATCCGTTAGTTTGCTAAGAAGTGTCGATGGAGTGGCTTTCCCGGACTTAAAGTACCTGGGGGCCCCGAAGATTTGGCTTGGCAGGGTCTCTGTTAACAATGGGTAAATTGCTTGAATTAATAAATGTCACGTGCGGTCGCCGCATCTTTCGTCATGCAGGCTAATCGTAGATCGGGCCTGCAACGGTACCGATGCGCGCAATGACTGCAAAACTACGACTGCTTGACTAGTAGAGCACTTCCTATCAGAAATCTTTTAGGGGGTAACTTTTGGTAGCGAGTGGGCTGGAAGAATATGTTAAAGGTTTGTTTCAGTTTATTGTAGATCTGAAGAGGTTTCTACTTTTGGTTCTATGTTTGATGTTGCTCTTTATGTAGTACTTGAGCTCAGGTCTGTAGGACTAAAAACCGCATTCACTACCACACACATAGTCAACAGTCCTCGAGTATATCATGCATGTATAAGACTAGGATCCTTCATTTTTAAGCTTTTAAATAGCTGATACTGAACCCCTTATACTTGACACTATACCAAATGATGGAGTTCAATGCTTACCGATAGTGCTGTTTCTATTGGTGTCCAATACCTGCATGTCAGTATTTGGACGAGGTAGCTCTAGCAAGAAAAAACTACTTATACGGACCAGATCCGACCCCGACAAACTATGTCTAGTGACGAAAGTTAATGATCTAATTGAGTAATTTGAGTCCAATCATCGGCTTAGTAGTGGCTACTCACAATGGGTTCTGCTCAAGTAGTTAATAGCTCATTGCTATCTAGAGCTCATCGTGGTCTAGTTCAAGCTCGCCCTTTCCAAATTGCAGGAGCTGCTTGTTGTAGTCATCCCACTCGATGATTATACGCCGGGCCTTCTCCAACTTGCCCTCCGATGACGTCGGGTCATTGCACATATCGATCATCTTGGCTGCGTTCTTCTGCTCATTGGAACACCATGTTTCACACCAAAGCCATTCTTGGGGCAACGAGAAAATCGGCACCACCCTCTGGAGATTGTTGGGCAAGTCCTGGTCTAAGTTGGAGAGCGAGCCGGCATCCCAAGATAACTTTTGGTAGTGGCCCCGTAACTTCTCTCCCACTCCCTGCTCGCGGAATGTCTTGAGGTCAACAACAAATAATGCACTGATGTGGTACTTGAGGTCGTCCTTCAACACGTTCTGCCAGTACCCTTGCTTCCAGAACATGAAGCCCTCCATATCTTTTTTTGTTTCACACATTGGTGTGAATCCGTAGGGAGCACCATTCAAATCAATATCCATGAGCTCGGCCAAATCTGTTCGGGCCACTTGGTCTGCATCAACAAATATAACCCGTTCAAGATCAGCAGGGAAAAGTACATCGAGGAAAAGGATCTTGAAGCCCCAAACCGTGCGTATAGGTTCCCTCTGTTGTCTGAGCCAAATTGGCCATTTGTATGATACTAGCTCATACTCAAAGCCAAACGCAGAAGCCAAAGCTGGTAGTTGTTCTTGCATGGTTTTGCTCAAATAGTCCTCCAAGAGCCAGAACTTAACACTCTTCGACGCGTACTTTTTGACCGAAAGCATCATGATCGCCATAAGCTTCTCGTAGCTTTGTCCTCGCGAGATACTGAATATGTTGATATCAGCATGCTTGCTTGTCTTTTTGAGGACACTCTTGCTCTCTGAAAACACATTCAAATGCACATGTCCTGGCTTGTGACGGATTCTTGCATTGAAGAACGAAGGCAATAGGGAGAAGAGAGGGAGTTCAACCGAGGAAACTGCCACATCATTGGCCTTGTACTTGTTTTGATCCATTGATAACAATTCAAAGAATTCCTCACTAGTGCTGTCTTGAGCAAGACTTATCAGCCACAAGCCCGGCTCAAGTTGCAACTGGTTGTATCCCAAAGTCTGAAGAGTACTTCCTTGATGAGTTTTTGGTCCCTTGCTCGCTTGTAAAGTCAATCCCGTGACTGGAAAGCCGGTTTTGACGTCTTTGACGAACGTCTCCACCACAAGCTTTGTAAGCGTGAAATGGGCCAGGGTATGATCTTTCTCGGAAATCAGCAACGAGTCAAGATCCGCCTGGTCTGTGCCATTGCTCTTCAAGTACTGCCAATTAATGGGGACATCGAGTTCTGCCACCACGGAACACTCTGGAAGATTTTCGAATTGTCTGCTGGGATAGCCTAGGTATTCTCCCGTGGATGAAAACTGAGGAGTCAGTGGAGCAAACTGGGAAACATAGAGCTTGTTCAACGATGGCTGAGACTCGCTTTCCGATAATGGTTGGAGTAAAATCCTGAGATTCACAAACTCCAAATCCTGAATCGATTCTATAACTGCTAACAACTTCTGGGAAAACTCATCTGCTGGATCAACGACAACCAAAATATCCAACAACTTATTTGGATCTGCTGGAGAGACATCAATGGAGTTGGTGGAATCCAAAGACGAAAAGTCGAATCTCGAAACATCGGTTCTCACCAAAGAATCCTCAATGTTGAAGCTAGCAGTGATTCTGGATGTCACCAAATCATACCAATCAAGAATATCGTAGGGGAACGACTCGTCTTTGAAGTCCAATATCGAATTGTCCTGCAATTGTGAAGGATATGTGCTGCATACCTCATCTATAATTCCCAATCTCTGGGTGTATTCGTATGCCAACATCAGCTCCAAATGATGCACATTGAAGACCTGCTCGAGTCGGATATATCGAGAGTTTAAGAGAAGGGCTGGTTGGTGCGTTTGAATCTCATTTCTCTCGAGAATCGAGATCGAGGTGGAGTTTTTCGGCGTGAGGCTTTGAATACTCACATCCCCAATCAACTTAGCCATTTCTCGTAGTTTCTGAGAAGTAAGACGGGTCAGGGAATATTTGGTGATCATTTCCTGCACCAAAGCTGAATTCTCTGCCGTGTTGACAATTCTCACCTGAGTGGATCTTCCGTTGAACTGTCTCATGAACTTAAAGATCTCTTTCAACTGCTCTAGAATCATCCTGGAATTGAAGTCTCCAATGAGCCAAAAATTGACAGCCGGTTGGTCTGTAGACACAACCTTCTTGAAAGAAATTGAGTTGTCGATCATCTCGGTGCTAATGAGCTTGTATCTGATATTGCTTGGGTCTTTGGGAATCACACGGGTGTTGCGTTCCAGTTTGGAGCCCTCATACACAATATCCTTGAGTGGGATT
Organism: Metschnikowia cubensis; assembly: GCA_002374405.1. Classification (NCBI taxonomy): domain Eukaryota; kingdom Fungi; phylum Ascomycota; class Pichiomycetes; order Serinales; family Metschnikowiaceae; genus Metschnikowia; species Metschnikowia cubensis. The sequence goes on along the minus strand of NKZA01000014.1, from coordinate 69,867 downwards.
CCACGGTCACTGCCTTCTCTTATGCGTCCTTTCAAGTGAGTAACATCGTGGATAACCTGATTGACCATTTGCGATTGCCAAGTAGGCGACCGCATACTATGGATAATTCCGTTGACCACAACCGAAGCTTCGGTCAAGTCGAACTTCTCAAGCGTTTTGTTATACTGAGGGTATTGGGCATCGTTGGGTACAGCCACCAATTCCAACAACTCCTTTTCACTTTCTGAAGATGACTCGTAGTACTTGTAGAGAAAAGCAAGCGCCTCGTTCTGCTCACCTACCTCCAAGACATGATAGAACCTACGAGCGACCTCGTCATCCTTGGCGTTTTCAATGAGTGGAAGAACTCCCAACTGCTGGGCAATTCCATTATCCAAGATGATCTTGGACATTGCAAAAAACACCTTCAACTGGTTTTTGTTGGAGAAGTTCAAGACAAAAATGACATCGTGCACGTTTTCCCTTAAGGGTGGCACTTGGCCCTTCTGCAATTTGGAGGCATTCTCGACGTACACCTCGTATCTGTCAGCCGAAAAAAGACTGTAGTTTGGATTCTTCTCGATATCGTTAAAAAAGACCACTCCTCCCAGGGCACGGTTCTCGTAGTCAAACGTGTCTTTGTAGATGGAGAACCTGCTGTGGGCAGTACCCATACGGAACTCATTCTCCTTCACAGCACTCATGAGAGCAAATTTCGAGAACAAAAGCTTAGTCTCAGATGGACTAAAACCCAATTTCACCATTGCTTCCATGTGTTCGAGCTCGCTATGAATTTTCTTGATGATATGGGGTAAATCTGTTTCGAGACGATGGACTGGGGCTCCATTTATGGAGAGACCCACCAAATCACTAGAAGCGCCCTTATTTTCGTTGGCCAAAGCATAGGCTCTAATCTCCTCGATGTTTTTGGGTTCAGTCATCTTAGCCAAGTACGGTGCGTACCGGGGCAAGTTGTGGATGGCATCTGTCAACAGCGAGAGCCTATTGGAAGGCAGTTCGGCCATGACCAAAGCAGCAAGACGCAATGAAATCAAGGGCAATTCCTCATCGTCATACTCGAAAACAGGGCTTTTTTTGGCCTCCTCCAGGATCTTGGATAACGAGTTGAGAGTAGGCACTTTCCCCTCCTTCTTCTTTCTGATGTACAACGTCTTACCATAGCCCGTCAAAGGTATAGCCGAAAAAGAGTCCCGAGGAATGTATCTCCATACAAAACGAAGGTTACCCTGCGCTGCTAGCTGGTATAGAGTGGAGAACATGGCAGCAAAGCGGTCACAGGTTGGGTCTCCATATAAAGCTAAGAGTGGAGCTTCATTCTTCAGACCCATGATTCTATCAAAAGCATGCACCTCTTCTGATGTGGCATCGGTCTGGAGCGCATATAGATCTTGTTCAGAACAGTAGATCTTGGAGCCATACTTGACCCAAGCACCCATGGGGTCAGCCAAAGCCTCACCAAACGAGTCTTTGGAGCACTTTTTGGACACGTCAGTCTCAGATGGTCTTACGTGTGTTTCATAGTGGTCGTAGTGCATCTTGATCCGTGGTGACATGATGGAGTTGACCAAGTTGAGGTTGACCAAGCCACGCTGCTCGACCGAGAGTCGTTCCGTCGCCTTCTTATACAGGCGGAGATCCAGAGGCTCATCAGATTCGTCCCAGTCGTTCTCCTGGTCGTCTGCATCCCAATCGGAGTCCAAGCCCTGGTCCGAGTATAATGCCAAGGCAGCACTGAGGTATAGAGAGTCATTTACCCCAGCCACGGCCTCAACCAATTGCACGTCAAAAGGAGCGTTTGTCCAATTGGAGTGGAGATCGAGCGACACCGCAGCCGCGGCCACTGTGGCTAAGAAGCTGAGCCACGTGTATACGTTCATTGGATGAGTAGTAGTAACACGCACGCGAATCACTGTAGCACAGAGTACACTCAGTACACACCCAGTACTCACTAATACTACCACTCTAAATACTACTACTACTACTACTACTCATACCACTCCAAAATACTGCCACTACCACTAATTCTAGCACCACCAAAACATACTACTACCAAATCCAGGTCTCTGCAATATTTCATGTTTATTTTGTCATAATGTTTAGTCTACCATCTACCTTGACCACCGTAGTTGTCGTTTCCACCTTGCGGTCTACCTCCGTGTCTACCGTAGTCATCACGTCTATCTTGCCTGCCACCACCGTAGCCCCACGAGTTGTCGCCATCACTACTGAAGCCTTGGTTGCCTCCATAATTTTGGTTACCTCCATAATTTTGGTTACCTCCATAGCCTTGGTTTCCACCGTAGCCTTGGTTTCCACCATAACCCTGGTTTCCACCGTATCCCTGGTTACTACCGTGGCCTTGGTTGTGATTTCCTTCATGTTTGTTGCCCAGACCCATGTATTGCTTTCCAGCATTGAGAAGACTGCCCATCAAACCAGAGCCCTGGCTATCGTGATTGTTACCATAGCCACCATTGCCGTAGTTGTTGTTGTTGTTTCCGTAGTTGTTGTTTCCGTAGTTATCGTTTCCGTAGTTATTTCCGTGGTTGTTACCATGGTTGCTGCTACCGTGTCCCGTGGCAGCACCAATGATACTACCCAACATACCAGAAGAACCACTGCTGCCATGGTTGCTGCTGCCATGTTTTCCAGTCAATTGACCCACAATGGCTTGACCAATCATGCCCTCGATTCCACTCAGTTGTTTGTGGTGGCTACCTCCACCACCCATGGCAGCACCAATGGCCGATGTAAGGAGCGATCTGTCGCCGTCCTGCTGGTCGCCATTTTGCTGGGACTGATTCAGATGATGAGACTCCACGTTGTCGAGGTCATTTCTTTCGCCCTTATCGCCGGAGCTGTAGAATTCGTTTGCTGACATGATAAGGAAACAAGTATTAAGGTCTGAATTTTGCGCCAGGAATGCGCCCTCTGGAGATCGGCTCAATTTATACTTTAGCCTTACACATGCAGCACCCACCCGCGTGAATGATGCTCAGTGCCTGCATCACAATGTTCGCTGCGCGAGCAACGGGCCCTGCACTTGGCCCCACGTACGGCTTGCTGGTCCTGGGTCTAAGGTGCAAATCATGTGGGAAAAACGTATATGGCGAGAATTTTGGGAGGAGTGCAATTTTTTATAGCGGTAGTGAAGTGACTTTATGTGGAGGCATACCGTGGGGATTTGCTTCATATAACTTGCTTGTATAGAGGCTGGTGGGTCTAGACTGAAGCTCCCGAGGCTAAAGGCTGAGGGTACTGTTACAGGCTCCAGAAGCTCTAGAAACCCACGGTACCGTAACTGATATTTCATGTTATTGAATATACTATGGTTACCCCGTATAGGGCATTTCCGAGATCCGCCTAATTAGTCCATTATAGATTTTTTACTTTTTTGGGTTGGTTTTATACTTGATTCTTTGTTAGTATGGTATATGTATTTGGTGCTTTGGTGCCTTGGTGCTTTGGTGCTTTGGTGCGTTTGGTGGTGGAGATGTCCAGTGACCAGTGAGCCTCAGTAGAGCAGAACAAAAGGGAGAGGAGAGAGATAAGAGAATGCAATCTAGAGAAAAAAAAAAAAAAAACTGACTAGTACCAAAATTTCATCCTGAATTTTCACTACGTTACCTGACCACCTATATTTTTTAGTGCAGTCCCAAAGTAGACGACCCTCTAGCATCTAATACTGTACTATGAGCATGCTCAGTGTGAGACATCAGCGCACTAGATAACATATATACATACATATTACGCACTCCACAACACCAGCACCATGCCCCAAGACATGTCAGACAGTGAGCTAAGCCTGGACTTCAGCGACGAGGAGTACCAAGATATGATGGACATCGATCCGGATCTTGGCGGGGATAGCTCGTCTGGTGGCAGAATGGCTCTGCGGCGTAGGGGTGATTATATGGACTACCATGATGATGATGACTTCCCTGAACCACTCATTTTCTCAGACCTGGATGGGTTTGAACTGGGGCATGATGACTTGAACGATGGCTTCTCCCTAAGAGATAATATCAAGGCTGCTTCGGGCTTCAAGGTGCGGAGTAAGCCCAAGTCTACCCAGTACCTCAAGAGACGATTGATGAGGGCTTCCAATAAGGATAACGACCCTGAGGTGCGTGATAACTTGTCCAAAGCCAACGAGGCCTTTGTGCGGTCGGACCTTACTACTGCCTGGAAACATTACATGGAGGTGATCAAGTTGGACGCCAAGAACTTCAATGCCTACCGAACTCTAGGCGAAATCTGCCAGATGCGAGGCGATCTTAATAGGTGTTGTCTCTACTGGCTTCTAGCTGCCGAGTGTGGAGAAGCCGATGGTGATTTCTGGGGAATGGTGGCTCAACTAAGTGCTGAATTGGGCCATGTGGACCAGGCCATCCATTGTTACACCAAGGCCATGGCCAAGCTGGAGCATCCGGTACCTGCTTTCATTGAGGAACGTGCTCTTTTGTACAAACACAAGAAACAGTATGGCCGGGCCTTGGAGGGCTTCCAGCGACTCCTCACTCTCTTCCCTACGGATGCCTCCATTGTCAAACAGTTGGCCAACATCTATGTGGACCAAAAACGTGAGAACGATGCCATCAATTTGTACATGCGGGTGCTAGAAAACAATATGGAGGCACGCGAGAATATCCAGTACCCTGCTTTTACATGGACGGAGCTTAATATCACCTGTGATTTGTTCCTTGCGCAGCAATCGTGGACTCCGGGGATCAAGCTCATCAAATTGTTTTCAAGATGGAAGCAAGACCGTCAAGATGAAACGTGGTGGGATGCTGACGATGATGATGCTGAATTTGATATCCATAGAAGATTCCAAGTGGTGCTGAATGCCCGGCCCGCACATGCGGCATCGATTTTGGCCAGAAAAGTATGGCTTCCCATTGATATTCGCTTCAAGCTTGGTTTTTTCCGGCTCCAGCTAGACCAGAAAGAGGAAGCCTTAGCTCACTTCAAATACTTATTCGAGGAAGAGGATGTTCTCGACTTATGCTATGAGGCAGGAACCCATTTGGAAGAGAAAGGTCTTTACGAGGACGCAATTCAATATCTCGAGCACCTGTACAAGCCACAAGAGAATCTCGAATTGGCTTTTCTTCTTGGTAAGTGTTACTTGGAAATCGAGAAATATGCTGATTCCAAAAGGTATTTGTTCATGGCATTGAGGCTCCAACCTGACAATGTTGACACAAAGCTCACTTTGATAGAGGCTTTGTATCACACAGATGATATGGACATGGCAACACAGTTGATGGAGGATGTGTCAAAGTCTGAGGTTGCTCACTCTACGAAGGAAAGAATTGAAGATGGCTTTGATGGTCTTGGGTCCACTGAAAGTGTCTCTGGAGCCAAGAAGTTGATCTTGTTCAAAAATCTGGACTACTACAAGAGCTTGAAGAGTCAACAAATGACCAACACTGAAAGGGACAAACAGGAACTGAAGGCAACAAGGATTGTCCTCGACAAGTACCATCGAATGTTGCGTTTACAGGAGGCTATCGACCAAGGACATCGTGCAGCTGCGCATGCTTGGATAAAGATAGCGTCCCAGCTTATAGAGATGTTCATGGAGGTCAAAAGTTTCTTTCCCAAAAACAAAAAAACTGCATTCCGGGGTATTCTCAGGTTCAACAAAAAGAAGACCATGGATTTCGACGACAAGATCCTCAGAATCAGCAATATTTTAGAAGGTATCACGAAATCGGAGAGTTCCCGAATTGAACTCACATCACAAAAAGAATTCCGCGGGCTCGACTATGATACATGGCTATACATTTTTGTTCAGCAGGCACTTTTGATCCATCAGTTTGAGAATGATGCGGAGGATGCAGCCCAAACTATTGAGGTTGCTCTTGATGTGAGTGTGTTTATCCAGGATAAAAAAAGAAGTCTTTTGCTTCGGATTGTGAGGCTAATATTGGGCATGTTTCAAGGGGATTATGCAACAACAGTTTCCAACAACGTGCGGTACATTTTGGCCACCACGCAATTTTCTCCTGCTATCTACGATTTCTTCATGTGCTGCTTCAGCTCCGGAGTAAGTGCTTGGGCTGCTTTCAGCAACTATAACCATCAGAAATACTACTTGAGGCAGCTCAAGGCATACGACTCGCTCTTGACATCAAGCAAAATCTCGGGGGCGGCACAAATCACAGTGGACTCCAAGAATTTGACTTTCCAACGCGAACATCCTCATTTGCTTTACATTTACGCCTGTCTTCTCGGCAGCAACCGGACCTACTCTTCTCCAATTGTCTACTTGACTCGTGCCTACAGACAGTACTATAACGATCCCACGATCTGCTTCGTTTTGGGGTTGTCGCATATTCATCGGTCCATGCAAAGAAATAGTGCAAACCGCCACATTCAGCTTCTCCAAGGTATAAGTTATTTGATGGAATATAAGACTCTCCGGCTTTCTGGTGCTACTGTGTATGAGAAGCAGGAGGTCGAGTACAATTTCGGAAGGTTGTTCCATATGATTGGATTGACTACTCTCGCTATCAAACATTACGAAAACGTGTTGAGTTATCAAGATGCTCTTAAAGACGACCCAGACTACGACATGCTGATGGAGGCTGCATACAACTTGACCTTGATCTACACCATAAATGGGAATACAGACTTGTCGCAGACCATTAGCGAGAAGTACTTGACCATATGAGCAGCACAAGATCATCGTATGTTCAGGTTAAGTGCTCTGTACAAATGGTCTGCTGGTCGAGACAAAGAAATTTCCGGTTTAAACAAAAGCAAGTGGTTATGGTCTTACGTGATGAGTGGTTTTGAGTCTTGTATACAGTCGCTCAGGTTTTCGAGTACGCACCCCAGGATGTTTTCGCGATGTCAGTCAAGCACCATCAACGATGCGATGGTCCGCCTTAAAAACAGATACATTCTCTTTGAAGTGCTCTACCCTCCGTCGTCCAGTCCCAGTGGGTCAGATGAGCGGCTGAAGTTTCATGCGTTCGCCTCGTCCCCAAGAGAGTGCTTGCTCAATCTCCACACGTCCTCCCAAGCATCCATCGGTCCACGCACACTCTCGGCCTTGCTCAAGAAAGTAGTGGCCGATCACTATGGCGAGCTCGCGGCAGGAACAGTTGGACAGCTGATCATCGTGAAATACTTCAGTAACAAAACGTCTACGGGCATAATTCGGTGCAGTCGAACCGACTTCCACTTGGTGGTGGCAGCATTGGGGCTAATTACCAAGGTGGAAAACCGCAGTGCAGTGCTCCGCTGTGTGCACGTGAGTGGAACCATACGGAAGTGTGAGGACTTTGCAATTAAAAGATCGAGAAAACTCATTGTGGATTTGGGAAAGGAGAATGAAACAGGACACGACCTTTATGATCTTGTTGCAATGGTTCAGGCTGACGAGACTACAGTCTGAGTGCATGGGTGAGGCTACAGGTCGCAATAGGAGAAGGTTGCTCTACATAGGATACAACTAGAAATGACCAGGATGTAAGTGTTGTACATGTATCTGGTATAAGTGCTGGTAAACCATTCGCCGCCATCCATATACCCGACATTTTTCCCAATAGAATAATTGTTGGGCAATAAATGTTATGTGGATACTCATCAGGCAGACCGAAACCTAAGGCTGCACCTGCACACAGACACATATCTCAGTTCGGCTGGAACTGCACTTGGTCCACGTCAGTCATAACATACTGGTGTCTTTGCCACACCGCCTGTTGATAATGCCTGTTTCAGATATCCTTGAACGGTTACAAAAACGGGCCAAGACCATTAATGTGCCTCTAAGTAAACCGCCGGAGCGGGCCTCCACCAGCCCAGCTCCTACACGAGCTGTGCCCAATACCGAACGGGTCATTGATCCCGTGGTTGCTCGGCTCAAAGCAGCACGAAGAAGGGAGAACGAAGCCAAGCTCAAAGATAAGATGGAGAAAAAGGGCATGCCTGCCAGAAAGCAGCCCTCCAAATCCCCTAGAGCCACAAGAGCTCCCTCTGCTCCCAAGCAAGCATCCACCCAGTCCAGAACGGGCGCTAGAGGCGGAGGCAAAAAGGTGGATCCTCCATCTGGCTTGAGCCAGCGACAGCAACCGGCACCCAAAAAGCCTAAGATGACATTCAACGAGTTGATGAAGAAAGCTTCCAGTATTGACCACCTGAAGATGTCCATCAACATCAAACCCAAGACGAAGTCGCCCGACCCACTGCTGGCTAGAAGCAAGCCCGATGCTATGGCCAGGAAACGGAGCCCTGTGCAGGGCGATGGTCGGGTGAAGTCCAAGGTGGACAGGGCCCAAAGCAGAGAGCCCACCAGGCCTGCATCCAAGAGCATACCCAAGACCAAAACTCCTATACCCATTCGAAAGCCTTCTATGGGCCTAGAGCAGCGGCTCAAAACAACCCGCGAGTCGCAATATGTTGACGACGAGTCCGATGATATGAGCTCATTCATTGAGTCGGACGACGACGAGAGCGCATACGCCAAACAAGACTACGACCGGGACGAGATCTGGTCGATTTTCAACAGGGGCCGCAAGCGCAGCTACTATGCGGCAGCCGACGACGATTCCGATGATATGGAGGCTACTGGGGCCGAAATATTCGAGGAGGAAATGAGGTCCAAACGTAATGCCTTGGAAGAGGATAAGAGAGAGATGGAGGAGGAAGCCAGATTGGCCGCGTTGAAGAAGGCCAGAAAGAGATAAGGTGCTGGGAGACCAGAGGCGTGATTTTCATAGTGACTCTGCATAGAGTATTTAAAGACTCGCAAGAGTCGACAAATGGGTAATTTAACATGAACTCCAGGGAAGTATCATATGGCTCATGGTCAGTAGGTCTAGCAGTAGCTAAGCAGTAGAACTAATGTGGGGTGCGTGCGATGCGCATCGCTCAACTTATCACTACTGGCTACACTAGGCCTCATGGAGTACAACCAGGTTCTCAAAGAGCTCCGCAAAGAGGACCATTCCATCCTCAGCAGGGTGCAGTCGATTCTCTATGACTCTATGTATGTGGGGACGTTCTCCCGGTTCCCCAGGGTGGCCAATGAGAGATGTGGCCTATGGTATATAAGCCCCCAGCAAAGTGCCCATAGTGCATACTTCAAGTCCACCGATGGCCATACGGGCCAGTGGATGTTTTCGCTCCGAAGACTCAACTTCCATATTCTTCCTCTTTTCAAGACATCCTCGTCCATAGTGTTGGTGGACTCTACCAGAAAGGGCAAGTTGATGCCGGATGCCATGCTGAAGACTGTGCCCATATGGTGTGCGGTTTTAAACTATATTATGTTTGAAGATGAAGAAGGTGAAGAGTGGAAAGAGCTCAAGCTGCAGAATTGGCTTATTACGCCTAGAGTCATGGTGTCAGAAAATGAACACTCGTCCATAGTCAAGAAGATCCCAGAACATGCGTCTGCAGTACGCAAATTGGGGCTTATTTCAAAGGAGTCTTTGGTTGAGAAACTTGGTGCAAAAAAACCACTTGTTCCTTGCTGGATGTACCCGGGGAAGAAGAGCCAAACCGTGGTGGAAAGTCTGGACTACTTCACGGTGTGCTGCTTGACAGCTTCCATTAAGGCCACACCTCAGACGTTTATTCCCAATTGGAATCATCAGCTTCCGTATGTGCAGGGAGCAGGCGATGACCATGAGCTTTGGGCCTCGAAGGACGTCTGTGACGGTCGTTTCGACCATAAGCTTCTTTGGGAGCACGTCTATGTGGAGACAGAGCCCGAGTTGCTGGTGGTGGACCGCAGTTCTGGAACGCTCCACACTTGGTTGACTGAGGAAGAGTTTATTACTCGTATAAATCGGGTATACAGAAAGAGCCAGCATTTAAAGCCAAAGCTGACTTGGGAGACTTCCAGGTTGGGCACCACGGGGATTCTTTGTGGAAGAGTATGTGGAAACGTGAGCCTTTCTGAAGTAGAAAAGAATCATGCCTCCATCAAGAGCATCATCGTTTTGTCTGAAAAATACACCCTTGTTGATGTGCCTGAGAAACCTTCCCAATACACCTTTTCTGCACTCATAGAGTCCAACAAAAAAGGGTCCAAGAAGCTCCGGGAAGCCCTACCGAAAATCATCCAAGGCTTGGACTCAGTAAATGAGGACGAAGGCGTCTTGGTCTTGTGTGACAGTGGCACGGATATAAGTGTTGCGGTGGTGTTGTGCATTCTCTGCCGGTTCTTTGACTTGGACTGGAACCCTACCACGACGCCGCCTCACGTGAACAAAGATGTCATCAAGCAACACCTTAGCTCGATTCTGAACTACCAAAAGTGTAACCCATCGAGGAACACCTTGCAGAGTGTGAACACTTGTTTGATATAGGTTAGCCATATCAAATACTACGAAGAGACTTTGAGTAGAGATTAATGAGTCAAGGAGTATTTTTTCTGTTTTTTTAAAGGAGAAACCCATTGTTTAATGCGTTTTAGTTAACTCCTTTATGCCCTTGAGGAGGATTGTAGAATACCAAATTGGTCCTTTATGAAGTCGACCTACTTTTTTAAATCCGATAATAATTCCCTAAACTGGTGTTCTTTTTGCTCTGGAATTTTTTTTTTTTGTTGCATTCTTGTATTTACGCTATTCTAGGATTTTAAAAAAGCCATTCTGAACACAATGTACTGAAAGAGTATCTACTTCTTCATTCGTCCTCATTCTGTAGCATGCTCAACTCTTTGTTTGCAGAAATCACACCTTTTCAAATAATTTACACTTCGCAAATTTTTGGATTTTTTTTGGAACGGAAAGGGTTATCTATTTCTGAAGATATGCATAGTCTGTTTGAAGTGTATATCTGTTAAGCTATCGCACAGCCTGAATAACTACCGTAGATTATACTAGAAAACTCTGATACAAGTTTGAAACAAACTTGCCAATTTGTCCCAACCCGGATTTATCCTTTTCCACTCGAGAAGATTCTGGTTGCCAGCGTCATTCCCAAAGACTCTAGTGGAAGACCTTACATCTGCAGTTCTGTGATACGATACATTATGTGGGTGCGCATGGAGGTGCATGGTTGTCTTAACACGAAATACAATATCTCATTCAAGCCTACAGTAGCCATATTTAGAAAAACATGATTACTTCCATTTCAATCAGTTTTTCTGAAGATTTGAGCGACTTCGTGTGAACTTTCTATGAGTCATTGTGCACTGGCAGCCAGGAATATGAAGGTGGTTTTATAGTGCAAATACAGGTATTTCTTCAAGAGAAGATATAGCGAAGGGTCATGGTAGCAAATATTAGAAAATGTACAATTCAAGATTGCGCATTTCAAGATTGTAAAATTCAAGGTCTCACAATTCCCCAACAAAGCAAAACAAACCAATCATGGAAGTTGGGTAAAAGGATTTATCGGTAGAGCCACTATACTCTAGAACTCTTTAGAGTGAGGTAGGGATACCATGCGTAATCAAATATCACAAAATTTTGAACAATTAAGTTACCGAAGGATGTTTTTTAGGTGTATCTAATATAGCTTGCCCTAGGATGTATTATTGAATGAGTCATCAGAGGAATCCCCATGAGGAGTCCTGACAGTGATTTCACACAAGGCCTATCAACTAAAGCTACCCAACGGAATTATATAACAATCTCCATGATAAATTATTAGCCCAGTTCTGAACTTCGTGTTTTATCGCGTTACCCTTCTTACTAGTAAGTCTTTTATAAGATCATAAATGACCCTAGCTGACGTTTGACGTTAACTGACATATAAATTCAAAAGTTGAGGTTTGTATCGAGTCATCAACTCCCTTCATGGTTTCCAGTACTATACTGACTGAGAAATCGTCACCACTAGTGGTGCGATTAACATGTACACCCACTAGAAGCAAAACACCAGTCTAAGGACCAACGCATTCAATGGTCATCAGTCCAAGAGCCAAGAGCCAAACTCCTAGACTTGTCAAGGTATCCAGGGGAAGCCATAATACATTAAAGACACTAGCATAGTAGATCCCCTGCCAGTCTATACAAATAGAATACTTCCAGTCAGAGCTACACTCAGGAACTACTCTAACTTTATACTACAAGTAAACTACATCATTCTACTACCATAGCCTGTCACATTATATTCATCTGGAATACCTCTAAATATTGTAACCTTTTCACACCATATACCATTTGGTGACAGACCTCCGAAGTACCTCAAATTCATCCACCATCCACCCACCAAGTATGCTCCACAGTAGTCAAATAAGATACTACTCAAAAATAAACAAATACAATTTCCCAAATTTAAAGACTGCATGTTTTTAAAAAGTACCTGCAATTATTCTTGGTGTTTTGGCATATCCAGCACTGAGCCCAGTGAATGCGCTTACATGGCTGCAGTCTGGGTCTGGGTGCAACCATGCCGCACCTCATGTCCGCCAATGAGCATCGCATCTACATCTACTCTCCACACCATGCCCCGGATCCTATGTCTACCCGGGTACTTGCAAAGCGGCAAGATTCTCGCCGAAAAGTCGTCTGGCTTAAGGAAAATCTTGACCAAGAAGCTTAACTACGAGATGGAGTACATTGACCCTCCCATCTTGCTCCAGAGCACAGGAGAGCTTCCGTTCAAATTGACCCCCGAGCCCGAAAAGGAGGCTGAAGTATGGGCCAAGATTGTCGATGGAAATGCAAACCGGTGTTGGTGGAAACACAGCTCTGAAAACGGGTATGAGGGCTTTGAAGAAGCAGTAACTTACGTTGTCGAGCATATCAAGGCTAACGGCCCCTACGATGGAATCATGGGTTTTTCCCAGGGTGCTGCCATGTCAGTGATTCTCCACAATTCGATTTCGTGGCTCCTCCCATCGCATCCAGCCTTCAAAGTCGCCATTTTCTTCTCTCCATTTGCTTTCACAGTGCCCAAAGACTCGCACAAGACCATGGCCGAAATCAATGAGTCGGTGCAGGAAGTGGAGGAGTACGCCCGATCCGTGACGTTGAATTCGGCATATGGCAAGTATTTCAAGCCAGCCCCAAAGGGGAAAGGCATTGTTGTGTATGGTACGGAGGATGCAGTGGTCCCACCTGTGCGCACACAGTACTTGGCCCAATTGGACCCCAGTCTAGAGATGGTGAGCCATGATGGCGGTCACTACGTGCCCAACAAAAAGCTGTTCTTGAACCCAATCGTGGAGTCGGTCAAGGAAGCCCTAGAGGAGAGGCCATTATTGTAGTAGCTCATGTATAGACCCAACCAGCATTTCGCGAGGCTCGAACTTTTCTCTCTACTACAGACTCTTTCTACACACTAGCCTTCACTGACCACTACATATTGCACCCTGGACTACACCAGCCCACACCTTACCAGATACTGCACCCGACGCGAGCTTCTAATACACAGCAAGACACTAATACACTCCAATGAGTTCCTCCCGAGAAGAAACATGTGTGTCGACCACTAATGACCCTATGTCCAAGCAGTCTACTGAGAGCACTTCTGCTCTGCCGTCCACACAGGCCAAACGGCCCACCAGCCAGACGCCAGACGACGAAGAGTCTGCTAAGAAAGTCCGCGTGGACGAATCGGACTTCAGCTCGTCTCTCTCCAGAAGAAGCAAGAACTCCTCTACCACTGCTTCGTCCACTTACAACGATGTCCCAGCGGAGGTTCCTGCGTGGATGAAGAGCAAACGTCAGATTGACGAATCTAACAAGTACGACAAGTACGGTGCCCGGCGGACCAGAGGCGAACAGGCGCCTAGCCGAGGTGGGCAGGACGATCTCTACTCCAAGTATGGCCTGAGAGATGATAGATATTCCCGGTATGGCGCTGCACCCAGAAGTTCCACGGACTCACGTGTGATTCGAAGAGAACCGGAACCGGAACCAAGAAGAAAAGACATTATGGTGGAGGAACTCGAGGAGGGTGCTGCAGAAGCGGCCGCATACACTACAGTGCCCAAGATGTCGGGCCCTGGTCTCGAGTCCGACTACAGAACCTTCCACAGCAAAATCGCCCACAAGGAAAACAAGGATATCAACAGCATTGTGCGCCAGCACTACAACCAGCGGACGTACCAGTCGAAATTGCAGGGTTCCAGAACAAAATCGCCCATCTACAAGATGAGAAACTTCAACAATGCCATCAAATATATCCTCTTGGGGAACTGGGTTAAAAGAAGAGCGCCGCAGGCTCCGTTGGTTTTCTTGGATATGTGTTGCGGAAAAGGAGGAGATTTGAACAAGTGTGAGTTTGTCAATGTGGATCAGTACGTGGGCATTGATATCAGTGATGCGTCGGTCAGAGAGGCCTACTCTCGGTACTCCCAGAACAAGGCCCGCTTCATTCCACAGAACCCACAGTCCAAGCGTCACAGAGACTCCAAACGGTACAATTTCGAGGCATGCTTTGCCACGGGTGATCTTTTCACATACTCTGTGCCGGAAATTTTAGAGAAGAACTTCCCCGGCATTATCGATGGCTTGTTCCCGGTGGACAGTGTGTCGGTGCAGTTTTCCTTCCACTATGCGTGGGAAACGGAATCCAAGGTTCGGACTGTTCTCAACAACATCACCAGGTCCTTACGCCCAGGAGGAACTTTCATCGGCACCATTCCGTCATCTGACTTCATCCGTGATAAAATCGTCAAGAAAGACTTTATGGAGGATAAAATGTTCGGTAACGAGCTATACCACGTGAAGTTTGAACGAGATCCACCAGAGGATGGGATTTTCAGGTCTCCCTACGGAAACAGATACGACTATTTTTTAAAAGATGCCGTTGATGATGTGCCAGAATATGTGGTTCCCTTCGAGACGCTCCGGCTGTTGTGTGAGGATTATGGCCTTACATTAAAATATAAAAAGAACTTTTCGGAGATTTTTGCCCAAGAAATTCCCAAGTACTTTGGAAAGCTCAATAAGAATTTGGTGGACGGCATGAAAAGAGCAGACGGAAAGTATGGAGTGGAGGGTGCCGAGAAAGAGGCCGTTGCTTTCTACATTGGCTTTGTCTTTGAGAAGGTTGGAGGTTAGCTCTCTTTAATTTAGCTCAGCGCATTGAGTATACTAGCAAGAGGACTAGAGCAGCAGCGAGTATAGACAAGCGTCCCTTCGGTGTTTGAGTCAGCCACAAGCCGTAGCCGATCACCCTATCGGAGATTCTGCGCAATATTTTCTGGTTCACGAAGTCAATGGTGGAATACTTGAGGTATACCTGAGTGGGCCCACTGACTGAGTTCTTAAGAGCGTCGAACTGCACACTGGACACCTTCCGGTCCAAGTATGAGTCTATAGGCAAAACCAAGAGGTTTCCATTAGGGGCGATTATGGATCTAGGAGCCTCGAGGGGAATGGTTATATGCAAATAAACAGGTCTATGGTCGGAACCAAGATAGGACGGTATGCAATCGTAGACATGGGGCTGTGCATGCTTTTTATGGCTGTAAGTGGCTTGGTAGAAGATCCGGTCACACCACAGCGGGCACCGCTTGGTATTGTAGATGGCTGTGTTGACGTGGAACTTATACGTGGGCCGGAAGGTTATGGCTGGCTCATCAAAGCCCGAAAGAACCTCCCCGTCCGCCCGTCCTAGAGACAACTCATCGTATTTCGCAATATATTGGCCAATGTCTTCAGGCAGAGCACCCTCGCGGCTATCCTGAAGTGTAGAGAGCTCAAACACTGGCAGACGTCGAGCCTTAATGTCTTTAGTGGTTCTGAAGTTCATGTCTCCAAGTATGAAAGCATGGCAATTGGGTTTAATATAGCTGAAGCCGTCGCCAAAGTCCAAGGCCCGCATGATGGTCTGAAGGTCACTCAACCTCTTTCTATAGTAGACCTCACCCTCCAGAGCACTAAGATGTACCGACGCAAAAGTCAATTCGGTGGGGTCTGAGTTGAGAGGGTGGTACTTGACCCTCAAGCCGACGCCCCCCTTCAACAGAGAATTGCCGTAGCCACAACTGGCGGCCGCAAAGCGAGGGTTTTTGAATTTCAGAGCAAACGGGGTAATGGCCATAATACCAGTGGATCCAATATGATGAATGCCAATGGTGGTGAAGTTGTAAGACTCACCCAAACCAGAAGCGTATTTGGCCTTGAGTGCCAGCAAAAGTACCTCGTTTATCTGGAGCAAGTGCTTCTGGGCGTATCTTTCAAAGCAACTGTCTAGGATGGGACATAGCTCTTGGAACCCAAACACATAGAGGTCACACACGTCAGTGGGGAAAACCTTGGTGAGTTCGTCAATAAAGACATCACCATCTAGAGCGGCTTTTCCCGTATTGAAACTAAAGAGAAAGAGGGGAATCGACTGAGTGCCTGTCATGATGTGGTGTAAATCTGGAGGGGTATAAGACGTTAGACGAGGCTGCTGCGATAGCAGGCAACATGCAGGTTATCAGCCAGCCTCCAGTAATGGTACCATAAAGACCCCAAAGATTGTATTAAGAGTAGTGTGTAACATAGAATACAAACGGAAACGACAATATGGGTCTCTCACAAGAGTGGCTCCTTATATTTTCTCTGTTTTTAGGGTATGATTTTTGGGTGTTCTTGGTGTTCTTGGTACAACGTGCAGTACATCGCATCGTACTGACATGTCGCTATCACCACGCTCTTCTTCCCGATGTCCATGGAGATCAACCGCCAGCTCCTCGAGGAAGTCAATGTGATTGAAAATGCTATTGCGCAGAGGTTCAGAAAAAACCCTGCTTTGGGCCAAGTGGCTGCCATAGACGAAAGAGATGAAACCTTGGAGTCGGGCCCCAAGAGAAGCCATAAAGAAACGCTTGGCCAGGCCCACGAGCTCAAGTTCTTTGCTAACCTGGTGGAGCAGAACAGCGCTCGTCTAAAAAAAAATCTCGCTAATGACGCCATGAAAAATATTATTGCCGAAATGTCGGATCCTGGCATGAAGTTCACTCCGTTGCTAGCTGCAGTGAAAGAGATCAATGCCAAGTACCAAAACGCCCCACCCTCCAATGCAGTCTCTTTGAGCAGCCAATATGAGATGTTTCTGAGTGCTCCTCACGAAGAGATCGAGTTCAAGCGCAAGAAACGGAAAGTCAAACGCAAGTACTATTTGGCTTCGGTGACAGAGTTTGTTGGGACTAAACTTGCTTCCTCTTTCAACGAGTCGGAGATGCTTGGAAAGTACGTTGATCTCACTTTGTTCTACGAAATGTACAAGACACTTTCCATCTCAAATATCACGTACCCAGACTACTTGCGGACATTCACCGAGTTCCAGGTTTCGTCCAAGTCCCTCGACTACATCAAGTACCTTGAGTCTCTTTTATTGTACTTGAAGAACTTTGCGGAGAATGCTTTCCCTCTCAGCAACTTCAAATTAGAAAATCCTGAAAATTCCGAGAAAAAAACCTTGGATGATGGTCAAGCTAATGGAAAGGGTGAGGTATTTTGCAAGGCATGCGATAAACTCTTTTCAAAACAAACAGTCTACGAAGGCCATCTTAGTGGAAAGAAACATAAGAAGCTCCAGGCCGCATTGAACCAAAATGCTAATGGTCTGTCACAGAATACTTCTGGTGTGTCCCAGAAACCATCATACCAAGTCATGGAAACCGAGATCCTTCAGCTTCTGAAGCATCTAGCGCCAGTCATTTCCCTAACTGCCAATGACCACGAACGAAGGAGTCGTATGTTTGAAAGAGAGAAGCAGATTGAGCTAGATGCCATAGAAGGTAATCAGTCAGACTACACTAGCATCGAGTCCGACTCAGACCATGAGGGCCATTCTGGCGAAGACGAAAACGAGTCAGACGATGAGCTCAAAAGTGCATATGAGCGTGACTTACCCATAGGAGCAGACGGGATCCCCATCCCACTCTGGCTCTACAAGCTCCAGGGCCTCCATAAGACGTATACTTGCGAGATATGTGGAAACCATGTGTACAAGGGTCGACAGCAGTTCGATAAGCATTTTGGCGGAGCCAGGCATCTCCACGGGCTCAAGTGTTTGGGAGTATCGGACAATGCAGTTCCTCTTTTTGCCAGTGTATCCAACATAGAGGAAGCGCAAAAGTTGTGGCAGAGTGTGAAGACTAATTTAGAGGCGCAGGAGGAGGAGACAAAGGAAGCAATCGAGGTGGAGGATGATAACGGCAATGTCATGTCTCACAGCGACTACATGGAATTAAAGAAGCAGGGACTAATATAGCTTGACCCAAGCAGTCCTCAGTGTACATAGCCACAAATATATAGATCAGACCTGAATGAACAAGTCTCGCCTTGAGTTACATTTTATAATTCATGCCTGTATCAACCATATTCCTGTATTCAGATTCCTGTATTGGTTATATGTCTGTATTCAGATTCCTGTATTAGGCATTTCTGTATCAATGCTTGTCCATAGCTCCGGAGTGTATCTGGAGAGACCTTCATATAAGCCATGTAGAGCGCAGTGCAGCTCTCGATGCCTTGCATGGGCAGACCTTTTCCCCAGACTATCATTGCAGCCGCCAAGAAAATGTCCCCCGACAAAAGGCCGGGCTCCAGTCTGCCCGTGGTCAAGCCATTCAGAGAAGCAAAGTCTACGCGAGCCCCGCGCGGCCTGAACAAGCTCAGAGATGAGATGGGCTTCCGCATGAAGCAACAGTATGTGGACAAGACACACTTGGAAGCGGGCGGAGAAGGATCCAAGACCATTGAAGAAGAGGAGACGGAGGGAGCCAGCTACTTCATTGAAGAGCATCTTCGCCGAGTCACGCCCTACTACTTTACATACCTCACATACTGCAAGCTCCGCTGGAGAGACCGTTCTCTCATAGATATCTTCACGGACGAGTTCCGAGACAAGGAGCCAGACCACTATAAGAAGGCCATTTCAGAAGGCAAGGTGTTACTTAATAAAAGGCCATCGACCATCGACTCCAAGGTCAAAAATGGCGATCTCATTAGCCATAGGTGTCATCGCCATGAACCTGCAGTGACATCCCGGGCACTCAAAGTTGTTTTCGAAAACGACAACATTATAGCCATCAACAAGCCATCGGGGATCCCAGTGCATCCTGCGGGACGGTACCGCTACAACACCATCACCAAGATTATGCAGCATGAGATGGGTATGACTGTACACCCATGTAACCGGCTCGACCGACTCACACTGGGGTTGATGTTTTTAGGGAAAAACGCCAAGGGTGCAGAGAGCTTTGTCAAGCAGATCCGGGAACGTTCCGTCAAAAAGGAATACATTGCCCGAGTGAAAGGTCAGTTCCCATTGCATGCGCTCGAGGTGGACCAGCCTTTACATACAGTCTCGCCCAAGCACGCCTTAAATGTGGTGGATCCAGATCTTGGCAAAGAAGCTCTGACAGAATTTGTTAGGGTTGCTTACGATCCTGTTTCTAACACCTCCATCGTCAAGTGCCATCCTTTCACCGGCAGAAGCCACCAGATCAGGGTGCATCTCCAGTACATCGGACACCCTATAGCCAATGACCCACTCTACCTGAGCCAGTACATCTGGGGCGATTCTGACTTGGGCAAGGGTAATGTGGGACTCAAAGACCCTTCCATAGTTGATAGGTTGGATACCATTGGAAAGACTAGAGCATGTTCCACGTGGATCCATCCCAATGAGGACGGAGAGGTCTTAACTGACGAAAGGTGTACAGAGTGTGACATTGCTCTCTATACTGATCCAGGACCAAATGACCTAGACTTGTGGCTTCATGCATACAAGTATGAGGATGCCGATCAGAAGTGGTCGTACCAGACCGAATACCCTGACTGGGCCTTACAGCCCTATAGACGTTTCATGGAGTTGGCACTTGAAAATGCTAAAAAGTGTGGAGAGACTCAGACCCAGTTCAACGTGGGGGCTGTTTTGGTGCATGATGGAGAAGTCCTTGAAACTGGCCATTCCAGAGAGCTTCCTGGAAACACCCATGCAGAGCAATGTGCTCTTGAGAAGTACTTTGCCAAGATTGGAAAGAGACTGGTTCCTGACGGAACGGAAATCTACACTACAATGGAGCCTTGCTCGCTTCGTCTAAGTGGGAACTTGCCGTGTGTTGAGAGAATCTTGGAGACCGGCATCAAAACTTGTTTTGTTGGGGTCGTGGAGCCCGACACTTTTGTCAAGAACAATGTGAGCAAATCGAAGCTCACTGAAGCCGGCGTTGAGTACATCCATATCCCCGGTTACGAGGACGAATGTTTGCGAGTAGCCATGTTGGGACACGAGAAAACCGAGAAGTAGGTCCAGCCATATTTCTTGATTCCATCACGATATATTATAGTCAACTAGTCATCATCAAAGTCCACTCTCACCGCCTGTGTAGCGTACACATAGACATCTCTGTCACGCCTCGTATTGGAGTCAGCTGCACCTACACCAGGCAAGCCAGCCTCAGAGTTTTGCACATCTTTCAGGGTGTGTAAGTTAAAATCTGAGCCACGAGGACCGTAGTTCTCGAAAGAGCTGCCAACACTGACCGACCTAGGGATCGCCAAGCCTGTGGCTATCACGAAATCGGTGATTTTGATGAACCCATCTCGAAGCCGATTGTAGCTATTAGAGAGTAGACGCATGGTGGGTTGTTTCGGTGCAGCAGCAGGATGAGGAGCACTCTGTGATGGATGTATCTGATTCGGCGCAGAGTCTTCCTGGATTGCTTTATTGCTCTGTGCCTCTGTTCCTTCACCTCCAGGCAAGCTTGAGTTGTCGTTTGAACGTGTGAGTAGAGACTGAGAGGGACTCAAGTCCGAGTCTTCCTCCACAAAAAGCTCAAACCGGTCCAACTCCATAATCTCGTCTTCATAAAACCTTCTACCTAAAATTCCTTCTTTCTCCTGCACCTTCTGGATGAAATTGAACTTGTTGCACCACTCCCAAGGTATAACCACACACACAACGTAAGTGACCACGGAAAACACCTCTGAAAGAAGATACACCCAAGATTGCGACACGTCAGCAATGAAAAAGGCCACTGGGGCCTCAATGAACACCAACGACAACAACGAAATGGCCCATAGACTCTTATGGTGGTAGATGGTTTTGATCTTAGTGAGAACAAAAGCTGTGAATATTGCAGCATAAGTGATACTCATTGCAATTCGAATGAGATAAGTAAAGGCAGGAATAATCTCACCAGCCTCGTTTTTATCGCCAAACTTATGGAATTTGCTGATACTCCATAATGTCTGAGAAGCAATAGAGGCAAACAACCCACAAAGAAATACCTGACGCTTGTCACTTTGTCTCAGAAACAAGCGCATGAGAACCTGGACCTGGTTTATCTGTAGCAAGAAGGTCACAATCAAGTCTATGATTTGAAGGTAAACCGTATTATTTATGGTCAGGAGAAGTAGGTGACCATGTAGAAAGCCCCGTTTCTGCATTCTATGGAGTATGACAATCGATTTGATCACCGTGATTAGCATATATGTCGAGGCTAGAACAGCCGAAGTCTTGAGCAAGTGAGACGGTTTCACAGTGTAGTTTGTGATGACGAAAATGGTTAGGAACCAGGTGACCACGGCCAGGAGAGCCAATGAGTATATCATGGGCGTAACGCTGGACATGAATGCACCCAGGCCCTTGTTCAGAGTATATTCATTCCAAGATTCCTTGACCAAGGGGAGATTATCGGAGAATTTGTTCAACACCAAGTTGATGTTGGTGTTTAGCATCGGGGCAGAGTTCATATAGCACGACTGGATGTATTGGGCCTGCCGAATATATTTGACGGGAGTATCGAAGTCATGGGAAATAAGAATGCCTTCCGGTAGATGCATCATTTTGCACAGGTCGTAGACCTTTTGGGTCTGACAAGTTCTCCAGAACATGACGAGAAGATGTCTCTATTCTTGTCTTGTCTGTCTACTTATTGTCTTTTCTTGTCTTGTCAACTTGTTTGTCTAATCTTGTTCCTTTCTGTTTGTCTGTCCCTTTCTTTGACTGTCTTTATCTTTGTCTATATTTATCTTTGTCTATCTTTATCTTTGTCTGTCTTTATCTTTGTCTATCTTTATCTTTGTCTGTTTTTTCACTTTGTAGAGTTCAGTACAGCTCAGCCTGCGGTATGTTCTCTAAATGCGTGCTGGTGTCAGAGCCTAGTCATTGTGAATGACGTAGATGAAGTATTTGATAACAATGCGCGCACCTAATTTCACCCACTAAACACCCAGCATAGTTATAACTGAAAGGTGATGCTATATTTAGATAAGTCAGGGAGAAAGGCCAGGCTATATAGTTCGAGACGGCTTCACGTTAAGTTAAATTAATTGGTTCATTCCTGCATACGCCCGGGCTTCCTGCTGCAAGTCTGCGCCCTAGTCAAGGTGATTTGAGGTGCGCAACAATGGAACATTTCCGACCATACTCATGGCTTCTCCATAAGAGTCCATCTTTTCCTTTGCAAACCCCCCACTGCCACCTCCTGCATCGATCTCTTGGCAATTCTTGGTGCCACGGCAATCTGGGGCTTCCCTATCCATTTTCTGCACTTGTTCATTCATTGGCCATTCACAAGCATAGCATTATAGGCTATTATCATAGGCCAATCATAGACCAATCGTCATAGGTCCCCCATCATTACTCATCATTACATCTCAGGCCAACCTCCACACCTGACTTGATTCACTTGCACATAATGAATGGCTCTCCCATAGCTTCCGATACCCTTTTGTCCCCTGAAGCCCAGCACCAACGAAATGCCTCGGGGTACTCACACGACTACTCGTTCCTTGACTTCTACCAGGACGACATCACAGAGAACGTTAACCTTTTGAACAGTCCTATTCGAAGAACCAGTGAAGATGGTCATGCTAATGACGAAATTGAAGCTTTCAAGGATGCGTCTACCTTAGCAAACTCCCCCTCTCCGGTACCTTATGTCCCCAAGCTTCCGGTAGTAGATCAAATGCGGGTAGATGATATTCTCAAGAGTGACTATGACATGTACGGCTTCAACAAAACGTCGACGCTCTTTCAGTCCACCAAGGAGTCGTACAACAAGTGGTTCAAAGCATACCTGCCGCACTTCATAGCGCAGAAGAAGAAGTGGTGCCAGATCATGAAAAGTGACGGACTCTCCTACCAAAATACATCCGAATACCCCACC
This sequence comes from Metschnikowia cubensis, assembly GCA_002374405.1. Lineage (NCBI taxonomy): Eukaryota > Fungi > Ascomycota > Pichiomycetes > Serinales > Metschnikowiaceae > Metschnikowia > Metschnikowia cubensis. The sequence goes on along the minus strand of NKZA01000014.1, from coordinate 46,826 downwards.
CGGTTTCCGCCCAAGTCAGACAAAGTCAAAAAGCTCATCAGAAAGGGCATTCCTCCGGAATGGCGGGGCAATGCATGGTTCTTTTACGCAGGCGGAAACGAAAAAATGAATAGAAACGCTGGCGTTTATCGCAAAATCGTCCTGGATACCGCTGGGCTCCAGAATAAGGAGACTGACGTAATAGAAAGAGACTTGAATCGTACATTTCCCGACAACTTGGAGTTCAAGCGCAAAGACTCCGGTGTGTCGGGCGCAACTCAGGAGACAAGCATGATTTCCGCCTTAAGAAGGGTCTTGACTGCATTTGCCCAGTACCAGCCGCAGATTGGGTACTGCCAATCTTTGAACTTCATTGCTGGGCTTTTGCTCCTATTTATGCCGGAAGAGAATGCATTCTGGATGCTTGTCATTATGACCGAACGTATCATCCCCAAAGTCCATTCGGCAAATCTAGAGGGAGTACACACCGACCAAGGCGTGTTCATGATGTGTATCAAAGAATACATTCCTAAGCTTTGGGCCATTATTGGTAAATCGTTTGATGGAACCGTCTTGTCAGAGAACAAGATCCTCACACGGTTGCCTCCTTTGACCCTCGTGACGTCACCTTGGTTCATGTCAGTATTCATTGGCATCCTACCAATCGAAAGTGTCCTTCGGATCTGGGACATCTTATGGTACGAGGGTTCAAAGACAATATTCAGGATCTCGCTCACCATCTGTCGCTTGTGCTTGGACGACCCTACGTTCAACGAGGCCCACGAGCGGATAGCCAATGCAGGTCCCGAGGTAGAGCAAATCGAGATTTTTCAGTTCATGCAAACGCACCCTAAAAGCTTTACAGACCCTGATCTTTTAATCAACTGCTGCTACAAGAAAATCGGTGGTTATGGATACGGGTTTCTCTCGCAGAGCGAGATCCAAAAGTGCCGAGAATTCGTGGCCAATGAGAGAAAAAAGCTAGAGATAAAGAAAAGCGGGGTACTTGAAGCAGAGATGAATGAAGACGAGCGCTTGGCAATTCAAAAGCTTGGTAATACCTCCGATGATGATATACACGATGTATATGGGTTTAACAAATCCATCATGAGCGGTGTTGCATGGAACAAGCATATGAGCGGCATGATGCGGAAGAAAATTGCAAGGAAGCAAAAGTAATCAATAATAGATCCGTGGGTAGGAGCAAACATAGATGATTGGTCGGTTTCCAGAAAGAAAGAAAAAAGGTGAAGCTTTGTTAATATGTCTGTGTCTACAGATTGTAGCACGTATAGAAGTATCTTATCGGTAGAGTGCGCGAGTGGAAAATTAAGTTGAAAAACCAGGCTGTTTCACCCAAGATGGAATACAAGTATCTTATATCCCGACTCGCGGATCCCGTGGTCGCTATATCGATTGGTGCCTGTGCCTACTATGTGCACGAGAATCGGATTGGAAGACGGCCAGGCCATACCCTCAATGAATTAGTGAAGAAAAGATGGACAAGTACGAACTAAAATGTGAGAATTTGGTGCTAGAAAATGCTTTTAAGCGATACTGACTAATGTATGGATTTGAAAGATATTAAATGATATACACGTCTTGTATTGACTTATATGGCCAACTTGAACTTCTTCAAGACCTCAACGGCTTCTAGGTCCCCCAATTCTGCACCTAAGACGGCGTGGATCTTAGTCCAAGCACCATCGGAAATGACCGGAACAGATGTCCCTTGCGTTTGAGAAGCATTGGTCTCGGCAGCAGCGTTAGGCTCGGGCACGGCTTTGGATGCTGTGGGTGGAGATACCATCACGGTGATGGCGAGTTCTTGTCCTGGCTCTGCCACGGTGGAGAGCACGGTACTATCGGACAAGACCTTGGACTTGATCATGAATTTCAAATTAGCAGGAGTGACACCAGCATCTTTTAAAGAATCCACGTCGCCCATGAGCTGTGTTTTTATCTTGTAAATAGTTTGATCAAGAGACACTTGCACCAACTTAGTAGAAAACCTAAATGGGGGTTTGATGGACTTCAACGTGATGTCTGTGCTTGCACTTTGCTTGGCATCCTGAGCAATTGGGAAGGGAAATGATAATTTGGGCAACGAGGGACCCAATGTGTCGAGCTTATTGTAGTCTTCGGTGGAGTTGAAGGTGTCGGGAGGAGCATCCGAAGACAACTGTATGAGTTGGGAATACGTCTGGGCGAATGTAGACGACATGGCTTTAAGATGTAAGTGTAAAAGTGTTGGCTCTCTAAATTTTTGAGGCTTGTTGTCAATAGTTTGCTTTGTAAGACAAGTGGACCGTAGACTGTAGACTGAGACTTTAGCCTGAGACTGAGACTTGCCTGAGACTGGTGTAAGTGGTGGTGCGACTTTGGCCTGTCACGCCCAGCCTAGAGATTGGTTCATGAATAAGAAGTGTGCAGTAATATCCAGCAGCAAGAGAAAATTTTATAATTATACAAGTTAATTGATTCTGAAACCAGCAAATTTTCACATCCCTATCGTCTTTTTACTAAATTAAACTTTTCCCCATATTTTTGCTCTCCATTCCATGAATTTTGGCACTCTCCCAATTCTCCACATAACCGCACCTTCACAACAAAATGCGTGTACAGCCTCTAACTTAGACTCTCACTTTCCAACACCCCTCTTTTGAACCCACCATGAGTTTCTTCAAACCCTTTTCAAGACAAAGCGACGGGGCACCTCTACCTCCTCCAACCACGCAAGCCAACCTGTCCCGCAGCTCGCTTCAAACACGACTCCAGAAACTCAATCCGTTCCGGTCCCAGAGTATTTATTTGCAAGATGACGAGAACTATGTGACTTCAGAACCTGGCTACTTGCACTTGTCACGATGGGACCGCATGCTTATATTTGGGCTCACGTTCGCAGGCGCGGTGCTGTGCTACCTCGTGTGCATCTTTCTTTTCCCGGTGTTGACACTCAAGCCTCGGAAGTTCGCCATGTTGTGGTCGTTGGGCTCAATCTTCTTCTTGGTGAGTTTCGGCGTGTTGCAGGGCTTCCAGGCTTATATGACCCACTTGTTTTCGTCCACACGGATCTTGTACACTATTGGGTTCACCACCAGCATCATCATGACCTTGGTGTCAAGCTTATCGTTGAAATCGTCTCTCCTCTCCATAATCTTTGGTATCATCCAGCTTTTGATTGCAACTTGGTACACCGTTAGTTACTTTCCTATGGGGCAGCAGACGCTCAACCTAGCATCGGGCGTGGCTCGCTCGCAGGTGGAGTCATGGATCAATAACTGATGACTCCTTATAACTAACCACTTATGATTAATAACTACCTTTTCTTTGCTTGAAGGTTATCTATTTAATTACAGTAAACACCCAAGAATTGCTCGTCGCCTTTCTCGATGTCGGGGAAAGCGGATGCAATTCCCTTCTGGGCCACCTTCACGATAGCTGGGTTGGCCGTGGTGTCTGCATCTAAAGCTTGTTTTAATGCAAGAACCTCCTCTCCCACGAGCCTGGTTTTAAGATTTTGGCTGTCTACCAATTTGGCCCAGTTTCTCAATGCCTGCAATGCCAAGACGTACTTGGACTCGCTCTTATACACTCTCATGGCCAATGCCCATGTGTATATATAAGAGTCTGCTTCTTTAGATAATTGCTTGGCAAACTCCTCTATCTCTCCAATCAAGTTTTTGCTCTCTAGTTTGTCTGAATAGAGCTTTTGACCGAAAGGATCTTGGTCGTTTTTCTCCGACTCCACTCTAGCAGCAAAATCGCTGCGCTTCTTGGGTGTGGGCTTACCTTTCTTTTGCTTTCTGGTAGGGGCTGCTGGAGTTTCAACTTCAAAGTCTTCTTTCGAAGCAAGCATCTCCCAATACATATCCATCATGCCTTTGACCGCCCTCACATAGATTGACGTGGAGTGGATCTTATCTTCCCACTTCAACATGGCAACGTAGTCTCTTGGTGTTCCACGTCTCATACAGTAAGAATGGTAATCAAATTGGTCAGACACGTAGACCAGGAACACTTTCATCACTGCCTGGAACCGCTTGAGAGCCAACCCTCTATTGATTTCCATGGTTTCCTTAATTCCTGCATACTCTTCGGCCAGAGGGTCCATAGTATCAAGTTTCTTTTGGTTTTCTTTGTAAAGTCTTTGGTAAGCTTCAGCACTTTCAATCAAGATCCAATTAACCTGCATGATATGCAAATCCTTGAGTCCGTTGACGGCACCCTCCTCCAATTTGGTGAAGAGCGAGATGCAGTCAATGGCTTCTTCCACTTTGTTTGCTCTAAGCAAATACTTTGTGGCTTTGGAGTTGATGAAACGATCTTGCAAGTCCAATTTGCGTCCCTCTTGCATGATGTCACTGGCAGTTTGCACATCACCCGTGTGCTTGACAACACGTGCTTTCATGATATAGAGCTCAACCAATGTAGGGGAATGCTTCAAGGCCTTGTCTATATGAGAAGTAGCAGCTTCTAAATCATCCAAGAAAAGGTAGTGTTGGGCCAAAAAGTATTCGGTCCACACGTATACAGTTGGAATTAACGAAGGAACTTCCTCTTTCAAGAACTCCTCCACGATGGACTGGATGATGGCAATTTTTTGGCCGTTTCCGTACAATGGTTTGACGTTGACAAAAGTGGCTGGCACTCCCCGTTTCAACTGGCCAAGAATGTAGTTGCTTGCACGTTTCTGGAACTCTGGGTGAGAGGCAGGAAGAAACGTCAAGGGAAGAAATTTTGGGGGGTCTGAGCGAGGGTAGAACAGGGCCAACTTGTCATACATCTTCAAACGAATGTCAATAGATTGACTAGGGGTCCCCAAAGCGGTTTCAAGCAATACATAGTAATCCTTGTTATCAGGGTTTCTCTGGATCAATTGACGATACAACACCGAAGACTCCTTGTGCTCTCCCAAAAGCAATAAGTACTTGGCTCTGTTCTCCATGAAAGACACCCTGTCTCTGATTTCAGTCGAGTCTTTATCAAGCTCTTGAAGGGCTATTTCATAGTTGCCAGACTCAGCAATGATCTGGTTCTTGTACAACACGCATTCACTCTGCTCGTAGCGATCCTGCTCCTGCAAATGCTCCTTGATAACTCCCTCAATCTTCATCAATGTGTGGACAGCAGCATCGTAATCTTTGTTAAGATGGAGAGCCACGGCCACGGCAGTCCAATTGGCACGGTAGCCAGGCTGGCTCTCCAAGAACTTTCGTCTGGACAGCACCAAGTTCTTGTAGTCCCTGATTTGGGTTTGGATAAACGACAAATCTCTCAAAATGGGCGTGTTCTGAGACCCGTTATCCACGGCGGCCTGGTACCATTTGGCGGCCTCCGGGTAGTTCTCCAAGCCACGGTAGTATATGCCTGCCAAGTGGTTGACCAAATAGTTGGAAGGCCCTTTGGCCAATGCCTTGACAATGTAGGCATCGGCCTCTTCCTTATGGCCCAACTGGAAGTTGGAAACACCTTTCAAGGCCAAGGACTCAGCATGGGACGAATTTTTCTTCAAGTTCTGATCCACGAGCTTGAGCACCTTTTTGTACTGCTTGTTCTCGTAGAGCACCAATGCCTCTCTTGCGTTGGCATCTTCCTTGTTGGCGAAAATGGGTTTTCTCATGGCCATGTCGAAGTGCTATTTGCTGATGGAGAATGGGTTGGGGCAATTACGAGCGCTTCCGGTTTCCTCAGAGGACTCTTCCTGCAGGACAACAATATGACGGATAGGGTATGAGGCAAGGCGAGGCAAATTTAAAACAGGAGAAGCATCTGAAAATGATTTTCCGCTTATGAACCTATGTTTTTTCGAACCGCAAATATAGTACACTATTTTGGGGTCTCTTCTGGTCTGGTGAGTCAGATGCAGTGCCCTCCAGGCCTGCACAGTTGGGCACTCCAGATGCTGCGGACGGCTCTCGTTTTGCCTCCACTTCCACTTGGACCATGAACCCTGAGGACGCCATGCCCACCAATCGAAAAAATAGGGTCACTGTGGCGTGTAACCGATGCCGTCGGGGAAAGAGAAGGTGTGACGGTAGAATCCGCTGCCAAAATTGTATTGCCTCCAACACAGAGTGTCAGTATGAAAAACAAGAGAAAAAACCCAGCCAGAAGATCGAGAAGCTGCAGAAACAGGACAAGGTCATGAATTATATGACGGCAAGACTAGACCGTCTCGAAACTATCATGCTTAAGCTTGCTGAAAAAGTGTGTGATTCCGACAAGGACTCGTTCTCATCCATCTCAAAAATGACTGGGAATGCAGTCACAGAGTTGAATTTTGAATCGGAGGACGACCAGTCCACTACGCTGGAGTCTGCAAACGACCAAAAAGAACCTGGTACCCTATCCAGTGAAAAACCTCAGCTTGAGCCATTGATCAAGTATGGTGAGCTCTATCTTGGGTCACACTCGTTCTTCTCCATCTTATCCAAAAGCAGTTTGGCTTGGATGAGTGACCAGCTTGGCGATGATGCTTTGCACCTTATTGTGCCATTCACGAACTTACCTGCGATGTTCCAGAAGATTACCAAGGGTCACTTTAAGAAGTGGCTAGGGAGTCCCAACTTAACTCATGCAGAAAAGTTCAGGATCTTGAGGAATCCATTTACTCAGCGCAAGGAATTTTTCACTGATTTATTTACAAAACATGCTCCTTCCTTCTCGTGTGCAAGCATCTTCTTCACGCAGGAAAACATGTTGAAGTTTCTCGATAGCTACTTCAATACTAGCGTGGAGAGAAACTTTGATATCAACGTATTGTTCCGGGCTACCACCGTGATTCTTTTCTGCTTATCCAGAGCCATTGACATGGGGCTCAGGGACACTGAAAATTCTTCGGATCCAGATTCTTCTACAGAAGGAGACTGCTCCATCAAAAACCTTACCACTCTCCGAGACGAGCTTCTCTCCAACTGCTTCTACTATACACATCAGCTTTCACTTCTAGGATCATCCGTCGAATGTTTGCAGGCCTTTTTGTTCTTCACCATGTACATGGATATGCATGTTCATGCACCTGAGATTATCTATTTAATACTTGTCCAGGCCGCCTCCAAAGCCAAGGATCTTGGACTTCACCGCATCGAGACATACAATAATTTCGATGACCCCGCCACGAAGCTTCGACTTTCTATCTGGTTTCTCGTGAGTTATGTCGATATGGAAGTCTGCTTCAGAACCGGAAAAACCCCTTTGATTAACTACCAGGATGTCAGTCCCGAAATCAGGCAACATTATCATATCTCGAGCATTGCCCCAGAAGGCTCATCAACGGTGGAGTTTCACAAGTGGCATAGCTACATGTTTGATATACGCCTTGAAAGTTATAGCCGGCTCTTCTCGGCCACAGCGAATGTCCACTCGTTCGAAGTTTTACTGAGCAATCTTGATTTCATCAACTCGGAAATGTCGAATTTAGCTCTGATGATGTCTGGAGATCGCAAGCCTCTTTTCTTCCACGACCCAGGCTTCACCCAGATATACAGCATTGAAAATGATTCGGACGAATTGCGGGCGAGGTCCTTGCTTTCGTTCTTTGCGCATACCATGCTAATCAACCGAATTCCTTCAATGCAAAACTTTTCAGACATGTTCAATGGGAAATGCCTGGTGTACAGGTCCTTGTCTCTTAATAGTGCACGGACAATCCTTTACCTCTTGAAGGATTTTGACTACCAGAACCAAGGCCCATTTCCTCTTTGGATGTACCATCTCCCCGTGTCGGCCATCCTCCATATACTGGCGGCTTGTATGTCGGACCCAGGCAGTCAGGAAGCAGAAAGTGATATTCGTCTCATCGCCGAAACATGCAAGAAACATTTCAACCGAATCAACAACCTTACCCGGACCACCTCTTCGGAGGTAGAGATCTCCGTCTTATTGGAAATCTTGGTCAAGTCCATGTTTAAGGTTGTCATCAAAATCTACGACACCAGAACAGGCAATTCTTTTCTTCGAGAAGACCCTGCTTTCAAAGATACTTTACACATGGTCCGCAAGTGCTTTCCCCGTGTCTTCCAGGCTCAAAAGGACCTTGAAAGTCAGTTGGGATGTCATTTCCAAGGCAAATCGCCGTTTCCAGGTGGAAACAAAAACAGTTCTCTTTCTGGCTCGCCCAGCACAGCATCAGATCGGTCGTTTGCTAGTCGCACGTCCAATAATGGTATGACAGATTTCGACGCCAACAACGCCCTTTTGGACCCCATGGACCCAGCCAAGTTTCTAGCGCAGTTTGATGAGGTGGATTTCTTTTTGCAGTCGCAGATCGAGCCCAACCCCAATTTCTTCGCCAACACCTCCGCGTTGTAGTACCCACTACTGCAACTCTTACAGATACATTACATAGATAAGCTCGACTTTTAGAAACATGGAGAGAATTCTACAACATACTTTTCTACAATACACAACTTTTCCAATAAATCGAATTAGCCAGTTCATTAATATTCATGCTTGTGAGGTTAACGGGTACGAATGACACCAGCAGCAATCAACATGTTGATCTTCTTGCTGACGGCAGGATTCTTCATGTGCTCTTGCAAAGCTGCAGGGTTCTCTCTGGCTTGGCCCAAAATACCTTGCATAACAGGGTCTTGCAAGATCGACACGATTTCGGGGTCTCTCGACACTCTCTCCATGGTTTGTTCGGGAGTCTCGCCTTCGATGGCCGAGAATCTTTGCGACAAAGCCTTGTTGTAGAGTTGGTCAATTTCCTGGTGGTTCTTACCACTGGTGACCTCAGTATCCTTTTCTCTTGCAGTAGACAATGTCTCAAGAACCTGAGAGTATTCTCTCATGGCCAATTGAGCGTTGGCCTTTCTAATGTATGCTCTGATGAAAGTGGGGTCTTTGGCAATAGCCTTGTTGCAGTCTTCCACGGCATCGGGGAACGACATTAGCTTAGCCAAAGCTGCTGCTCTGTTGGAGTATCCTCTGGCATCCTCTGGGGCTCTCTTGACCATCTCAGTGTAGGCCTTAACTGCGTTTGGCCAGTCTCCTTTGGTGAAGTACTCTTTACCCTCTAATCTGGCCTCCTCTGCCTTCTCGGGGTCGATGTACAGGTTGGCTTCTCTGATCTTGATTTCTTTCTGGACGGCTCTGAGCTTCGTCAACACATCAGGTGTTCTGTGCTCGGTCAAAGACTTGTCGAAGTACCTGGCTGCGGATTCCAAGTCATCCTTCTTCAAGAAGGAGTTACCTAATCTGGCAAACGATTTGGCAATGACCTTGTAGTCAGCACGCATGCTTCTACCTTCGTCCACAGCAAGCTCACAGGTGGCAATCGCAGCATCGTAGTCTCCCTTTTCGTATTCGGCAGCAGCCCTGTTGTTCAAGTAGGTGATATCCTTGTAAAGTTCCCAGGCCTTGTTATACTTTTCAATGGCCTCGTCGAATTTTCTCTGCTTGTACAAGACATTGGCCTCACCCTTGATCCTGAGAGATTCGGCCTTGTCGGCATCTTCCATCTCAACATCCTCTGCTGGCTCTTGGACCTTCTCTTCTTTCTTTGGCTCTGGGGCTTTTGGCTTTGGAGCTGCCTTCTCTTCAGGCTTCGAGCTAGGCGTCTCTTCGGCAGGTTTGTTGTCCTGTGGAGGAGTAGGACCGTCTGCCATGTTAAGGTCAATTCCCATCAAAGCAGCCATGATGGTCATCATTCTTGGGTCACTCAACATGGTGGACATGCCAGCTTGTGGGTTCGACTGCAACTGCAACACTTTGGAGACCAACTCAGGATCGTTCATCAATTCAGCAGTCTTCGGGTTGTTCTTCAACTTGGTGATCAAGTTGGGGTCCGAAAAGATCTTGCCAAGCCCCATGTCTGGAGCAGCATTTCTGGAGGCTTCAGCACTCTCAACAGCAGATAAGCCGTTTTGAGCCATGGTATTAGCAGGATCCAACTCTAGAGCCTTCTTGTACGCAGCCTTAGCATCATCAAAATTGGAAAGTCCGTATTGAGCAGCTCCAACACGGTTGTAGCCTTTAGCCCAGGAGCCATTGATTTTCACACACTCCTCAGCGTCCTTCAAGGCCTGGGAGAAGTTTTTAAGCGAGGCGTAACAGGCGGATCTGTTGGAGAATAAAACATGGTTTGGGGATTCCGATGTTTCAATAGCAAGGGAGAATTGCTCGATGGCCTTCTCGAAATCCTTGGCGGCGAAGAACTTGTTACCTTGAGCTTTGTACTCTTCACTGGACATTATTGGAAGTTGGGGTATTTAATGAGGGAGCGACCTGCTTATTTTGCGTATCTATATAGCGAGGCCACTTTCGTTCTAGAAAGTTCGGTGCGATAGCTCTTGCTAGTGCGCACGCCAAACAAGAATGAGATCCGGCCCATTATCTAATCGAAATATGGCAGCATAGACCACAGTCTAAAATACCAAAAAATTTGTGAACCCTGATCAAACATGACCAAGTAATTTTGTCTAACTTTTTGCTGTCCGAATATCTGGTATTCATGATAGAATCGTGATTTGGACATTTGAGGTATTAGCTGCTGGAGATAACCATATGACTTGTCTTGAGCTTGTGTAGAGCTCTGGTTTTGACTCAACTGTAGAGCTTGGCTCTAGTGTATGGGTTTGGTGAAGAGTTTCTCTGGTGGGACTAGTTGGTGCCGTTGACGCGATCAGCCACTTGCTTAAGAGCATCTTCGACTAAATCCAATGGGTATGCAGGCCCGTAGCCATGGCACAACTCTTTGCCTTTCAACAAGGCCATCAAATCTAGCATGTCCACATATTCGTACTCCTCTTCTTCTCTCTTTAGCTGCAAGTAGTCCCATAACGCACCCACTCCCAAGACTTTCCGTCCCGGGTTCTTGGGCTCGGGGTACACCTTATTGATGGTACGGTTATCCACCACATGGTCCTGGCCATGCATCATCTGCTCGATGAACGCTTCCTGTGAGTCTGGGGAGTGTAACTGCAACACGGGGCCGGAAGTGTTGACCGGCTCTCTGTTGGAGCGTAGCATCTGGTTTTCTGTTTTCATGGTGATAAACTGACGCTTGAATTCTTCGAGATGCTCCAATAACTTCTGTCTTTCGATCTCGCTCCGTAGAAGCTCCGCTTGCAACTCCTTGAGCTTGCTCTCCTTTCTTTCTCTAAAGGCCCTTTGCGCAAGCCTATTGATGGCCTTCTTCTTCATTACTAATTCCAGCTCCGATAATAACGTGTCGTCCTTGTCCATAAGCTCAGCCTCTTTGGCACTGAGTTCCTTTGTTCTCTGCGACTTGGCCTTGGAAACTTTATCGTGGGACCTTGTTTTTGCTCCTGATACTGAACTGCTGTAGTTGTTCAGTGGTTGCATGGTGCCATAGGACGAATAGTCAGCACCAGCGCTGGACGAGCCAGAATGGGTACTGTTGGTGGCACCGTTACCATGCATCTGACTGGACACATCAAAGTTTGGGGGTTCCATCAAGATGGGCATGAATGTATTGTCGGGAGAACTCCAATCGGGGATGTCTGCCATATTAGGGGGCGACACAAGCTGATAGTCGAAGCCAGGGAGCGGAGGGTTGTTATCAAAAGCGCCAACTGGGCTCTCGTCGCGCTTGACCTCCACCAAATCACATATATCATGGTTTCCCATGGGTTCTTGGTATAGTGACATCGTGGTACGGGATATGACTCTAGTGGTGATACTTATTGTACCTAGTTCTAGTGGTGGTGTAGTGGCTTAGGCGATCTACGGTGTTTTTGAACGCGACATCTATAGCGCGGACATCACTTGCTACGATATACTGCACTTGATACCGTAGGCCAGATAGACTAGGATCCGAGGCCCAGAACACCAACCCCAGCACAAGCTCTTAAAACTATTTAAGTCGTTTATTTATCCAGTCTTCTATTATTTAAGTTTTCTTTTTTTGGCTCTTAGTTCTCTAGTATTAGTATGTAGTATGTAGTATCTAGAGTCTAGTGTAGTATCTAGTGTAGTATCTAGTATCTAGTGTAGTATCTAGAGTCTAGTGTAGTATCTAGAGTCTAGTGTAGTATCTAGAGTCTAGTGTAGTGTCTAGCGTAGTGTCTAGTGTAGTGTCTAGTGTAGTGTGTAGTATCTAGTATCCCGCAATGTAGTGTAGTGGTATGGTATCTGATGGTGTAGCCTTGTATAGTGAAAGAGTGGGACTATAGTCTTAAGTAATGTGTTAAATATATTAATGTTCTCTAAGTATGGCGGCCCCACGATAGCATAGGCCAAAGCACCAACAATCACTCCAGTCACGTAGATATCTGCACCCACTTTGCTCTCTGCAAAACTAGTATTGTCACGAAAAAAATGAGGGCCGCTCCCACTAAGCAAGGAAAAACCATGTCCCGTGACCTGCACGTACTTTTCACTCCCTTGGAGCCCTTCGAGCTGGTAAGCTTGCTACCGGAGTCCGGTGGCAGGCTCATGTGTGGATACTCCTTTCTCTCGTGAGGAGGTAGCTGGCCCTTTTCGTAGGGCTGGAGCATGGCCAAGGCTACACTGGAGTGGCCCACGTCCTCAAAGTCCAGCGTAGCATCAAGCCCCCCACACTCGTAGAGCATTTCGGGCCCGCCGGGGTGGATCCGGGCAAACTCCGTCATGTTATATACTTTGTTGTAGATGATCATCCATAAGTCGTCTGGTTGGTCATGGACGCCCACCTGGGCGCGGGTATATATGGGCACACTCCTCGAATGCTCCATTCAAGCCAGTGAACGAAGTTGCGATGATGGAGAAAATGGCGGGGAGATGGGAGAAGGGAGTGTGAAGAGGGAAGAGGTGGGAAGAGGACGGTATCAAGGTGCCATGCGATGGATCTAATGCCGTAGATGGTGTCCGCGATCTGATGCAACATCGCATGCATTCCACATGCACCACCACTACAGAGATTGCCATATGTGGGTAAAATCTAGAATACATCCTCCGGGAATATGTCAAAGCCGGTGCCTAAATGGGATTGAACCGGCCAATCATCTGTTTTCTTTGGGCTTCCATCACGCTACTCGCTGGAACAAGGCCTGTACGTAGGCGCGCTTAAATTGCTACGCTTCATTGATAGCAAGAACAATACGTCCGAGTCACCCTAGAAGTTTTCAAAAGCCTTTGACCTACCCTGACAATGCATAATGAATGAGTCAGCCGTTTCTAGTTTACTTAAATATACTATGCCTTCGGCCTTATTGGCCGCAAGGCACAAGGCACAAGGCATTTGTTTTGGGGCACTTGGCCGACGGTTTGCATATGCAAGTTTTGCCCCACCGCTTGGTCTTTTCATTTCACAACAATAACTACTCCCACGATGCCTGTCAGGCTGGAGGAGAGCGCCTAAAGGGAAAGCGCACCGAGGGAGAGCGCACCGAGGGAAAGTGCACCAAGGAAAAAGGCGAAGCCAAAGTGGCTTGTAAGAGAAGCCTCCACCTCCGCCGCACACCCGTGCACCTTTGATCTGTCCACGCGATAAAACACTCCAATTCTCGTCGATCCAATACCCCCTCCATGTCAGCTCTTCCCTCGTCCAAAAAGACTCATAGTGAGAAACACAAGCAGATTCTCCGCCAGTTGCTTAAGGAGGCTGCCAACAAAAACTGCGTGGATTGCAAGACTGCAGGCCACCCCAGATGGGCTTCCTGGAACCTTGGCTGCTTCATCTGTATCCGTTGCTCTGGGATCCACCGGTCCATGGGCACCCATATTTCCAGAGTCAAGTCTGTGGATTTAGATGTTTGGACCGATGAACAAGTGGAATCCATGGTCAAGTGGGGAAATGCAAAGTGCAATCTCTACTGGGAGGCCAAGTTGCCCGATAATTACGTGCCGGATGGCCTGAAAATCGAGAATTTCATCAGAACAAAATACGACATGAGGAAATGGGCAGCTTCTTCCAAAACCCCAGACCCCATGTCCTTGCTGGCTACCCTGTCCTCGGCTCCAACTCCACTGCCTGCAGTCTCACAACCTTCTCCATCTAATCACATCAACAGCACCCAACCAGTGCATAAGGCTGCAGCCACCAACCTCTTAGACGACGATTTTGGGTCATTTTCTTCAGCTCCCCTGAGGAATCTGTCGCCTGCAGTGGCACAAGCAACTCCAAAGCCCGTGGCTTCCCAGGAGTCCAAGCCTACAACGCCTTCTCCACCAGTTCCTCAGAAAAGTCGTCAGGGCAACCAACGTACCGACTTGAAAAAGTCTATTCTATCGCTCTATTCGACGCCCACATCCTCGTCCTCGAGCTTCCACACTCTGTCCCAAGTACAGGCTTCTCCAAGCCCCCGCTTTTCTGCAGGACATACCCCATCACCAAATCCCCCAGCAGTCGGACTGAACAGCGTTTCCAATTTATCCGACTCGCTTTTAGGGTTAAGTTTCGGCTCGGAGCAAAAGGTTTCCAATCCCGTTCTGAAGCTGGCCACACCTTTGAGAACAGACTCCGCGTTGTCCATGAATTCCCAACCTGCACCGGTGAACAAAGCAACATCATCCGCTGAGTGGGGTAACGAGTGGAACGATAATAGTAGCACGTCCAACCAGTGGACATCCACATCTAGGCTGAAAGTGACTACTCCAACATTTAGTGACAGCTTCTCAGCAGGAACTTTTGGTAAGGCAAGCACGCCAGGCCTCAGCACTTCTACGAATGACCTTGAGAATGACCTCTACAAAAATGTGTGGAGCTGAATGTTTATTGTGAGACTTTTGGGAGTAATTGCATATACTATTAATTGCGTTACCTGGAGGATCAATGGCCTCCGGTAGTGGGCAATCCAACGTATACCTTGAACGAGTCGTAGATCAACCATTGGAAACCAGTCAAAGTACCGACCATGACAATACGCATAGGCAAACCATTCCACACACCAGTAAAACCAATCTGGCCATAGATTCTGGAAACAGCTTGACCCAAGGATTCAGTGGCCTTCTTCTCTGAATTGACCTTGGACACCATCACATCGGCTGGGTGGGACACCACAGCACAGAAAATACCGGCAATGTAACCTCCCAAGAAAGACACACCTGTTTGTTGCAAAGAAGTGTAGGACGAGACGGGTTTTCCAAGGTACTTGTAGATTTGTTCCACAGTCTTCTCGAACGAAGCAAATTTGACCATCGTGTAAGGGATTTGACGGGCCCAGAGAGGACCCAAGCCTTTGTAAAGACCAGCAAGTCCCTCCTTGGCTGTGATCTTGGACCAGCCGTCAAACACAGAGTTGGCGTAGCATGGGATGGTGGTCTGACTCTTCACTTTGATGGTTTCGAAAGGACACAATGCAAGGTCGGCCAAGAACTCGGCAGAAGCAGAAGCCGCCAAAAACACCCCGGTCTTGTATTTCTCAGCGTACTCCACACCCACGAGATCAGAGTACGATTTCTTGAAGTACTCGTAGAAGCCGTACTTACCTGCACCCTGGAACGAGTATCCGATAAAGGTGGCCCCCACACCGGTGAAGATGGAGTCACCGCTAGTTTTGAGGATGGTCTTCCATCCCTGGATGTTGGACTTGTAGAGACTGGAATTGACCTGACGACGGCACTTGACCAAATCTAGAGGCGTCACTGCAGAATGGGTGGGCCCACAGGCAATGATACCTCCAAGCGTACAGGCAGCAAAGTACTCTTTGGAGAAGAGGGTGATTCCGTCTTTTTTAGGGGCAGACATAGTTTGGAAGAATTGAATATACAGAAAGCTGGAATTATCTGCGACGAGACGGGCCGGGCATGTATGCTTATATAAGTCTCTGGGAGAGTAGCAATCTCCCGCAGCAGGCCTGTATCTCGGTCGGTAAGTCCGGCTCTATTTCCCGATACGCACCAACGCGCAGCCGTCCCGAGCTTGCGTCATATTCTCTGTGCGCTCGTACGCTCACCGTACTAATTGCCTATCAAGACTAACGGTCAACCATACACTATACATAATCACACACATCCATACACATTCAGACGTGGAGGTTTTATTTACTTATACATTTTTTCCAAGAAGCATGGACATACGAAAATGTTTATTCTGTGCACTTTCTACATGGCATTCAATTAGGGCCTGACACATTAGACAGTGACATTGACATTGACAGTATGGCTCTACACTGGCTACTCTGCGTGCTCTGCGCCAATAACTCATCTACTGTTGCGTTAACAATAATGCTCCACAAGACACAAGAAATACTAGATGTCTCACTCTACCACCCAGTAAATTGTATTTTATGTCGATTTCTCCATTTGAGCTATTCACTGATGACCATTTTTCCGTCCTTATTTTTTTTTTAAACTTAGGCCAAGTTCTTTGTAGGTACTATTAGACTCTAGGCCAGAGACTTCGGTTCGCAGACCCAAGGCAGAAGCTAAGCCGAAGTTTTTCTTTAAGCTGGACTGCGCGCGTCTGCTCCAGAATTCATTCTAGTCCCACGCCTACAGAGCAAGACTAAAAATCACAGCTTTGGAAATTTGCTTGTTTAAAGTAAAAATTCGGCTTTGACTCAAACCGGAGTCCCTCGCCCTTATCTTCTTCGGGACCTTTGGGGTGCTTGTGCCAAGCCACAGTTGTGGGTGAAAACCTGTACCACAGCGTGAATCGGGCGAAATATTCTCAGTCACTATCAAAGCGCAGGCAGTATACATTTCCGTGGGCACTACATTATTCCTCCACCAACAGGAAGAGCAGTGTGGGCATTGCAAGCATATATATACAGTTTTTGGTACTCTCCGGCATTGTTACTGGCTCTTTGAAAAGTCCAGCTTCCTCCATATTTCAGCCACGCCTTCGCATAATCTCGTCCTATCACAGCCAACTTCTCGCCCTTCATACTCAACTTCCCATTAGCATCTCCAACCTCTTCCCATTGCACACTTTCACCATTGTAACATACGAACTTTCCATAATTCTACCATTCCGGGCCAGATTAATTATTGAAAAATCAAAATGGCCGAAGATATTGAATACCTTGATCTACGCGAAAACGACCTAAGCAAACACCCCCATCACTTGAAGTCATCTCCCTCGGGTACCTTGGACTCAGTGCCTGCTTCGCCACCAGACCTAGCCAATAGGCTTTTTTCAAAGTGTTCACAAGGTCATCTTATTACTATTGCAGGAGCAGCTTCGGGCTTCATTTCCGGTGTATTCGTGTGCCCGTTAGATGTCGTCAAGACCCGATTCCAGGCTGTCAGCACAGAGTATAAATATAGTGGGTTTTTTAACGCCTTCAAGACAATCTTGCATGACGAGGGCATTTCGGGGCTTTACCGAGGCGTTATTCCCGTGACCGTTGGATACTTACCTACTTGGGCAATTTACTTCACTGTTTATGAACGAGCAAAGACATTTTACCCTGACTTCTTCTCCAAAAAATTGGGCTGGAACGTCGATTATCTCAATCATTTTGCTGCTTCCACAACTGCTGGTGCATGCTCCTCATTCATCGTCAATCCCATATGGGTGGTCAAGACCAGACTCATGGTCCAAACAGGCAAGGAAAAAAACCCCTATAAAGGAACCATTGATGCATTCCGCAGAATGTACGGAAGTGAGGGCCTCAAGGTGTTCTACAGTGGCTTGGTTCCGTCTTTGTTTGGATTGATGCATGTGGGAATCCACTTTCCCATTTATGAAGCCTTCAAAAAGTTGCTAGGTGTCAACAACTCTGAAGATATTGCCAAGGGCTCGGACTATAAGCTCTGGAGACTCATGATCGCTTCCTCGGGGTCCAAGATGATAGCCAGCACTGTAACATATCCACATGAGGTTCTACGAACCCGACTTCAAATGCAGACGCACGAAGAGCGCAAGGCTTCCCACAAAATCGTCACTGAGGTGAAGAAGATTTTCCGTAAGGACGGGCTCAAAGGCTACTACGCGGGTTACGTAACCAATTTAGCGCGGACGCTTCCGGCAAGCGCTGTGACTCTTGTCAGCTTTGAATATTTCAAGACTTATTTATTGGAAAAGGGAGGGTACCTCTGAGACCACTACATTGATAAAAAGATTCTTTGGTGATCAATAAGAGTACCGGAACATGATGTTTTCCTTGTCGGTCAAATCCAAGAACTCATAGTTACTCCCGGTTTCCTCCAACCAGGCATCGATTTCCTTCTTTTGCATATTGTCTTTTTGAGCATTCTGTTTTAGAGAGACATAAGTGATTAACAAAACGAGCGGAATACACACCGCCTCTATTGCGAGCAACGTTATCTTGGCCTTGATGTACCTAGGTGCATCACTTGCCTTGAAAAGCTGGGGCCCTGTCAATGCCCCAGCAGCAAAAAACATCATTGTCAAGCATGTCCTGGCCACTCTTTTGGTATACCCTGCAGTGTTGGCAGAATTCCATGAGTATATCAAGGTGATGACGCAAGTGCCAACATTAATAAGATACACTGCCAATAGCTGGCCGATCTTGTTCTTGCATGAGGTCAATACAATATAGCCAATAATAGCAGGCACGAGCATGGAGATGAAGATCAAATTGCGGTGCTTACCCTTGAAGTAAGCACATAGATATGAGCCCACAACAATGGCAAGGATTGTGGACACTCCCAAGGGCATTTGCATGAGAGCTGCATGCTGGTGAGAAAAGCCAATGTTAGCGATGATTGTCACGGAAAATGTAAGCACGGCGCCTGTAGGTATCATCAGTAGGAATGTGAGTACGAGCATTAGCCACGTGAGCTGGTCATGGAGGAAGAGCTCTTTGACCTGTTCCCACTTGAACTCCGTGGTTCCTGTTCCCGTTTGATTAGCTCGGACATTTTCAATGACAGCAACTTTCTCCTCTGTGGAGAGAAACTTGGCTGCTACAGGCGAATCCGGCATCAACCATAGAAAAAGTATACCCCAAAATACAGTAAGGAGCCCAAAAAGCAAGCAGAGAATCTGCCAGCTCTGGAACTTGGAGCTGTTGACTTTTTGGAACGCATAAGATAAAGCACCACCAACAATCGTGGCCACTCCGGCCTGGCAAGTCCACCAGCAAGTTCGGCGGATCTGTTGGGGAGAATTATACCACATGCCCGTGATTAAAGTACAGCCTGGGGACACAGAAGCCTCGAAAAAACCAAGGAAAAACCGGATGGTCATAAGAGACAGGTACGACTTGGCAAAGGCGTGGCCAACCACGAATACACCCCAGGATATCACGTTGAAAGCCATTAGCTTGGCCGGGGGAAACTTCTGGAAGAGATATACATTGAGAGGTTCAGCTATCATGTATCCCACATATAAAATGGTGCCCAAATTCAGAAACTGGTTCGAATTTGGCTTGAGGTAATCCTTGATTCCCATGGCCGCCGCATAGTTAAGCAACGACTTGTCTATGAATTGGAGAAAGTACACTCCACACAACAAAACGGTCACGTGGAAATCGATTTTTTTAAGCAGGCAAGGGGCCAGATGTTTGCGGTTGTTAGCGGCTAGGTCGTATGCCGTGTCGTACATTCTGCGAAAGCAAATAGACTTTTCGAGAAAAGCGAACGGCTTTATAGGGTAGGTTTAGCCTGTAGACCTTGGCTGCAAAATAGCGCACGGCTAGGGTGCGCAAGCGCATATGCGGCATGGGGGCTGGTGGGACTCGCAATGTGTTAGGGTATCAAGCAGTTCAAGATGATACAAACAACCTGAAATGACAAAACTGTATACAGCACGTGGCAGAGGCGGTCTGCGTTTGCCGTCTGACGCAACCTGTCGGTGCTGAAAAGCGCCGAAGGCCGATGCCGGAACAATGGCTTACTAAACCAGCGAACTCTTTGCCCTAGGGCGTATGCAGTCGACCAGCATCGATGTATACCAACCTTGGAAAGTCCATGAAGGGGTAAGTCCTTCTAAGCATTACTTATGCTTAAAGGAGAAACGAGAAATCTAAACTGGTTTGAACCCTGAAAAAAATAATCTGGTTCAGGGCTCACAGGATTCCCCTGCAGGTATACTTAGCACGAGCCTCGTCCAGGAGTGGTTAAACCGCCTAACAATGGGAATGCATGCACCCCCAAATTATGTCACACTCATTCTTGTCGAGAAACGTCTCCAGATTCATACAAACAGAGCAATTTCAGCTGCCCAAAGCTTGATCACGGTGCACGAAATCAGTGCCTGGCATGGTGGTTACGACCGTGCTGGAACTTAAAAGCTTTCCGCTCGTAAACTAGCTAACTTCAGACAAGTAAACTTAATGTCTATATTGGAAAGGGGCTGTTAGCGTGCACAGCAGAAAAGCCCAACTGCCGAGATTGCACCCCTCCCTTCCCCCCCTTTCACAAATGTACCAGTATGTCTCGATTGAAAAATTGCGAGTTCCATTGTTGACCAATGTGTCTCGCATTTCAGGCATGAACAAAGAAGTCCGCAAAAATCAGCAGATTTGTATGAAGAAGACGGTCTCTTCTGGTTGCCTGAAAAGTTAGAGTCTTAAAACTTCTTCTCGCTTGTTTAAACCTTGGCCCGAACCAGCTGGTGACTATTTAGACTTCCGGGGTCCGGCTTTTCCAGACACCACATATTTTGTGTTGTTCGAGGTTCTGTTTCTCGAAATCCTCTCGTCTTTGCGGAGATCGACCCCATTCCCTCCCGTATCCAAATCCTCCTCAATTATGCTTAATCATCGAGACTGGTCCTCTTTGCAAAACCCTTACTCACAGGAGAATCCGGCCAACAAATGCGAGGTCTCGTGTGTTCCGTACCCTGTTAGCTGGAACTGCCACGCTTCATCCGAGGATATGCACCAAAAGAAGATGCTTGACACCCCGCAATCCTGCGAGCCCGTGAACATTTCCGAGCCTCGAACTTTCGAGCCCTATTTGCAGCAATTGGAAACCATGTGCCTCTCGCCCATCTCCATGCAAGATGTACAGAGATACCAGCCAGAAGGCCACGACAATTTGGTCGGACTGCACAATTCCAACCTCTCGCAGTCCAGCTCCATGGAAGACCTCTGCACGAAACTGCCTTCTGAGAAGAGCTTGGTTTACCAGTTAAGGCAGATCATGCCCGTACCACCCTTGTGTACGTATCGCATCGAGGCCGGCACCCCAGACCAGCGCAAGTTAAAAAGGGGCCGTTCCAGATCCAAATATGGCAAGTTCCAGGACGATATGATCATCCGGTTGAAGCGAGATGGCTATTCGTGGGCCGAGATTGCAGAGCTTGTGGGGATTGAATCGCCCATTGCCGTCCGGAACAGGTACCAGGTGATCATTGGCCAGCAGGGCAACAACAATAGCCTGAATTGGACTGCCCAAAACGGCCACATTTTGCAAGGGTTACTCGATTCGGCCGAGATCGACAAGTGGAATTTCATTGCGCGAGAGTTATCGAAGCTAACCGGAAAACGATATTCGCCTGGTGAGTGCCAGGACTTTGTCCGCCACATGCTCCTAGTGAACCCGAAGTTTCTTGGCTGGACCCAGGAACGTGTCACCGAGCTCCGAAGTAGGCGCACCTCCAATGACAACACACCCCGGACCAAGTAATGCACTTGCTGCTACTGTTGCTGCTGCTGCTGCTGCTGCGCATTTCTACTTCCCTGATGTCGATGATGCACAAGTCCTTTGCCCTCCGCGATCTCAATGGTATTGAAATATACATAGCTTATTCACTTTTTTTGAGCTTTGCCTCCACCACATCGATCTTGTCCTGTGGGGACTGGCTCTTATCAGTTCTGGTACCCACCCGAATATCGCTTTGAATGCGCACTACTCCTTGCTCGTGTAAAACCTCATGGAATTTGCCAATAAGCTCCATCACCTCCGACCACGGGCCTGCAATCGTGGTGCCGGCCGAGTGCAAGGTGCAATTCAAGTGGGAGCTGCGCGCAATTTTAGTTATGGTGGCCACTTCGTCCAGGACAGAGGCTTTTCCGGTGCCGATTGGGATCAAGCAGACGTCTGCCAAGCAGTGGAGAGAAACCATTGTTGTGTGAGTTTGGGGAGAAAGTGGTTGTTAAGGTTGGTTTCAGGAATGTCTCACCCTCAGATCTGGTGGCCTGGTGTATGCAGTTCGATGTCAATGTGTGTACTGCTGGAGACGCAGTATTTGCTCTAATCCTAATAATCCTAGAGTTCAAGCTATACTACACTATTAATTTGATGACTTTAAGAACTATATCTACACTAACATTGAATCAATGTCCGATAAAATACATTTCTGACAGAAAAACCTTCGATTTCTTTCCCTTCGACCACCCTTTGAAGAAAGTGTTATATGATATAATATGAACATGTGCTTAAAAAGAAAAAAAGTAAAATAGCTGGTCTCGTATAGTGGTTAGTACAGTTCGTTGTGGCCGAACAAACCCAGGTTCGATTCCTGGGACCAGCATTTATTTTTGCGCGACGAGCACCTTTTTTTGGACATCTTGCAGTCTTGGCATTAGTCTATTTATGGTAACCTACGTCATATTTATGATATCAATTACTTAAGCTACACCACATACTAATGGTATGTATATAAAAGCGAGAATCGAGCGGTTCAAAATTGAGGATTCCCAATTTCATACCCGCACTGCTAAGTCGTAGAACTAGTAGCAAAGACCCACAGCAGAGAGAACGCACAGATGCAAATGTCCCTCGCTGTTGTAAGAAGCAAGTTTTTTAGTTAATTCAAAGCATATGCTCAGTAGGACGCTTGACCAACGGGAGCAGCAACTGTGCTCTGTGACACTGCGGAAACCATGGACACTGGCTGTTGTTGGTGTCCATTCAGGGACGCAAGCGTGTTGGTAGATTGTGAAGCTTGGTGGGGCTTTTGCGAAGCCTGTACTGACAGCCTGTTTGTGTTGTTTGCATTTTCCTTCAAAGCAATCAATTGCTTAGATCTGAAGGTCTCGTAGTGAACCAAAGCAGTGGTCTCCACCAAGTCTTGGAAATGCGTTCTGGTCAAGAAATCTCTCAAGAAAACAAACTCACACTGGGAGACATCCTCGATATTAATAGCACCCCACTTGGACTTTCTGGATCTCACCAATTCACCATTAATCTCAGTTTCACGGTTCGAGCCAACAACAGCAAAAGGAATCAAGGACTTGATATCCTCATTCAATTGCTTTTCATCATCGAACAAGTCGTCACTGTCGTAAGGGTAGATGTTCAATTTGTGTCTGATGAAGTCGTTTTGCAAGGATCTCTTCAAGGCAGCCCTTTCACTCAAGGTAAGGGAGTCACTCTTTGCAATAACAGGAACCACATTGGCAATCTCCGTGAGCTTCTTCAAGGCCTGGACGTCCAAAGGCTTCAACTTCTTGCCTGTGTTTGGGGAAATGAAGTACAAAATGCAGTGGACACGAGTATCAGGGATGTACTTGGGTCTTTGGGCACTCAACTCTTTCCTCAAGTATTGCGAGTGCTGCTCCTTGATGTACTTAACCAAAAGTTCCCAGCACTTTTCATTGTTGATCTGATCTCCAAATCCAGGGGTGTCAATGATGTTGATGTTCAAACGAACATTATTCTCCGACAAGGTATGAGAGTGGACCTTGATTTCAGTGGTTTGTTCAAAAGGTTCCTCGGCATCACGGCGTCCCAGGGACTCGGCCAATTTGGCGGAGAATAACGTGTTTACCAAAGTGGTCTTTCCCAAGCCCGATTTACCAACAACCATGATGTTGAAGGCGAAGCCACGCTTCAACAAGCGGTTCTCGATCTGCGAAGTGATGGTGTCGAAACCAACATACTTGCTTGGCTGCACAATGTTTTCTTCCACGAAGTTAGACATGATGAGGAGAGTAAGAACAAGGAGGGACTCGTGTGCTTTATATCCACAAATGTTCTCGTTTGATTTGTGTTTACCGCGTTTGGTTTCTGCACACTCGCGCAGCCACGTGAGTGTAACTAAGGGGAATGCGACCACTGATTCTGGCAGGCCGAAGCCTTTGGTGCACCAAACTTCACAATTGCACTTCCGCACTGGTCCTCTTTTGCTACCATCGCACATCGCTGTACATCACTGTAGATCCTGGTTCTGGCCCTGAGTAATATTCTATCTACATGAGTCTACTAAGTGTATACTAACTATTCTGTGTTTATTTAGTGACCACTTAGTGGCTACTATCTGGTATACCTATTGACTACTGTGTACTTAGTGCCCTACCTTATAGTACTGTCTGCTTAGTGACACTCATACTGTTAATCATTAACTCATGTCTACTTAAGGACTACTTAGGTCAATGCATCACTATGGGTCAATTACTTTTGGTGTGTTATTTCATTCGTTTAGTTGATCAGAGTTGGTTTACTTGGCTAGAACCCTTTATTACACACCTAAAGATGGGTACTCACTTCATGCTTAAAATAGACATGTACTTGTGCTGAGCTAGTGAGGTGCGACCTCAATATTGTACCGTCACTGGCCATATAGATTCTTCCTTCTTGTGAATTTTAGACCCTATTTTTTGAGTCTTTTCCCATAATAGTCTTTACGCTGACTTTATTTTGCACCGTATTTATTACAGCACTTTGCCTTGTATGATCCATTGTACTGTCACTGTATATCCACTGTATTGTACTGTTTACTGTCTCAACATAGTGTGCAACTCAAAGTATATAAGAGCCAGTAGCCAGACCATAACCAAAACTTCTACGGCGAATTATAAAGTATCCACTACATAACTTAAAACCTCAATCATATGTAATCCCTCTATTATCAATGTAATCCCCCATTTCAGCCACATATATCTTAGTATAACCATGAATAGTGATGGGGGCCGGCGCGACACCTGTGCACCACGAGGCCCTCATAATAGCGAGAAAAAAATACTTCAACTATTACTACTTTCACATGTCCTTGGCACTTAGATTCGGGGCCAGCTTCCCGCCCGCCCTTTTATCTGGCAGTATACAGATCGGGCTTCCCGTGCTCCATAGATTGCCCACGTTGGCCGACTTCTTGCCTGTTTCGTGGACACAGCAGACCATACGCTCCAAAGACTCCAGGCTAGAAGAATTGAAAGAGATGTTGGACAGAAATGGCCGGCCTCCTTTCATGATAGACAACGGTACCATCTTGAAGGCCGTGCCCAAGAAAAAGCCCTCGTACAAGCGTACAAGAGAGAAGTTGTACTCGCCAGGAGACAAGCAGATCCAGCCCCTTGAGAACTTGGGCAGATGTGCTGCATGTGGAAGAGTCAAGAGATCCCACTTCATGTGCATGCACTGTTTTGCAGAGATCCGGACGTTTTTGAAGGAGAAGAAGAAGGCTATTTTTGGCGAGCCCCAGCGCTTTAAACAGGACTTGGATGCCATTGATGAGAAGATTATCTACCCTGGAAAGTACAAGAGTGACTACGAACAAAAAATGGAAAAGAAGGAATGGATTCCTAAACGCGAGGAGCCTTTGATGTACCACCCATCGCAGGTTAAGAAGAAATAGACATGTAAATAGTGATGGAACTCATCTTTATAAGTGGTTAGTCATATAGATAATATTTTGTGTAAACATTCGTTCCCCATTCGTTCTTATCTTGTTATTGCTCTGGAGTCTGAGCTTGGACAAAAGTTCTTTCATGTATAAAGGTGTTTACAATTGTGATATTTACTACTTAAGGTCTTGTTGAGTGTGTGCTAGTACTACTAGTAGAGTTTAGCGCTGGTATTACTACTAAAAGTACTATTTCTGCAGTAATATGGATGAAAACGTAGTGACAGAAGAGTGTATTTCTAGAAGTGAAAGTGGAGTACAGTATCAATACAAATTTAGTGTTGTACTAGTTCTCTGGAGACCAGTGGGTGCGATAGATGTTCTAGGTAATGTATGGGCACCAGGGGAATACTCTTTTGGGAGTCCACTGACTCAATTGAGCCATATTATCATATCACAATTACTGGTACATGTATATGCAAGAACTAAAAAAATACATTATCAAAAAATAGGGGAAACGAAGGAAAAAAAAAGAAAACGCATATACCTTGGGCCTGTTGTGGCTGGTCCGCGACTAAACGTCTGCAACAGCATAACTCTATTCAGACCACAGCACCCTAGTGGATGCAACAAGTAATCGGCGTAGTTGGCAACACGTTTTATTTTTTTCAATGTAATTAACCATTCCTTTGTTTCTCCATTCAACTCGTTTCTGTACCAAAATTCGAAGCGTTCACTTTAGGGTGAATCTTGAGCCAGAAGTATCAATGGTGCGGTTCTCGAGGTATGACAAATTGACAGTGGTGAGTATTTATCAGCACATTATAATGAGAAATTGCTAGTTGGTGCATTACTGAGTGGCATTATCAACAATTAATCAAGCCGCTCTACCGTCACTCAATATGATACTCTCAATGCAATGGTAATAACTCCTGGCTTGTACAGGACACTTCTCGTAAATGCTGGTTGTCGTGCCCTGGTTGCCCGTGGTCAGTAGTTGCCAGTGATTGTTGTAACTTGACACACCAGAGAGGAGTTACATGCCGGAAAGGCTTTATACATATTTTAAATCCATTCTTAAATTATCAACAATGAATGACTAATAGGCCCTAGTACCCCAGAAGTGGCAGGTATGAATCAACGGGTTTAGAACGTGATAATTCCGGAATGAACAATAATCCTGGAAAATATTTTCCGACTAACGAAAGGAACAAAATTAAGAAATAATCGAAAGATTTTGCTTTGGAATGAAAATTCACCATGAACAAATAATTTTTTTAGAAAAGGGGGTCTACTAGCAGTGTTCATTGGTGGTTTCGCGAGAGAAGCTAGTGCATTCGTAGTTAGTACGAGTGTGTAGTGAAAACTAAAGTGGTACCTAAATTGATTTAAAAGTGTTTATTATTTCTAGGCTGGTTTTTCTGCACTGGTCTAAAGAATACGTTGTTTAATTTTTGTTTTTTTATTCAGTATAGTTCATTTGTAGGGCACGTTGTAGGACACTCTTACAGTTCTCACCTATTTGCATATTCGGGCACATCTCATAAAAATGCCACTTCACCATGCAGAGATAAGTGGAGCATAAAATTAATAATGGAACTAAAATAAAACAATGCAAAACACATCCAAGTACGGTATCACAATACACGACTACGGGCATCTAATGTAAAAGTACAATTAAATCTCGTTAATTAATAATCTGCTGTGAACAATACATGAGAGGCATTCACGACTGGGTGCGAAGTCTGGAGATACAATGCTCATCAGCTGCATCAGCGACCACTCATCCCCCGAGTCCTGCCCCACATCCCAGCCATGCCTTCTGAAATCCCCAAAAAGAAGAAAATATACCATGACACTCCCCGGACCATCCTGGCGTCCTCCATGTGTGCCAAACACCCGTTGAACGTGTGTCCTCTGGGCAACCTCTTCTTCGCCCAGGCTGCGCAGGGCCCTAGTCGAGAAGACCAGTTGGGGTTTTTTGGCAAGCTCCCCGAGGACTTGATGATTGAAATCTTGGGGTTTGTGGAAGACGGCCACGATCTCAAGGCTTTATCCCATACTTCCAGGGTTTTCTACGCATACCTCTATGATGAGGAGATGTGGAAGAAACACTACATCGCCAAGGTTTTGGCGTGCGAGAAAAAAGGCCACGAGGTGCCGCTCCTACACTGGCGGGGGTCATGGAGACTCTCGGTATTGAAGCTTGCCAAGTCTCATCTGGCTGATTTGCTCCTTCCCCCTAACCTTGTGTGTTCGGATACGCTCTACCGGCCATTCCAGTGTTCTCAGATTGCATACGAAAAGCTTTTTGCCAGAGTTATTGCCGAGGAGGAAATGTACCATAAGGACTCGTTGAAGAGTGCAGTGGTGCCGGAACTTCCCTCTGGACGCATCCCAAGGTTTCAAGAGACAGTGATGACTCAGGAACTCTTCGATTCTCACTGGCACAGCAAGCCGTTCATCCTCACAAACCCGGATACCGGTCGGTGGCCTCATTGGAACATGCAAACGCTACTTCACCGCTTTGCAGACGTCCGGTTCCGCCAAGAGGCCGTGCGCTGGCCGCTCTCTCTCTACTCACAGTACCTCGCGTCCAACAGCGACGAGAGTCCGCTCTACTTATTTGATTGCAACAGTGAGGCGATGAAGGCACTCCGGCACGAATATTCAGCCCCGGAGATCTTCCAGGATGACTATTTCCGGGTGTTTGGTGAATGTAGACCGGACCATGCATGGTTGATTATTGGATCCAGCAGATCTGGGTCCACTTTCCACAAGGATCCAAATTCGACATCTGCATGGAACACGGCAATCAGTGGACGGAAGCTATGGGTCATGTTTCCTCCTGGAACAACTCCTCCTGGAGTCTCCACAGACGAGGATGAGAGCGAGGTGACCAGCCCGGTGGGGATTGCAGAGTGGGTGTTATCAGGATTCTACAATGACGCAGCCAAACATCCCGAGTGCCAGATTGCAATCACCTTCCCTGGAGAGTGCATGTATGTCCCCAGTGGATGGTGGCATTTGGTGATCAACTTCGACGATAGCATTGCCTTGACGCAGAATTTCGTGCCGCAGGTCAAGTTGGGCAATGCACTCTACTTTTTGAAGAACAAAAATAAGCAAATCTCCGGATTCAGACCACAGAAAGTCCGCGGCATGATTCAGCAGGTGCTTGAAAACGTCAAGGCTGAAGAATCGGACGAGGACATTGAAACGTTACGCAGCTATTGCAAAGTCTTTGACGCATGCAACCTCCAAGAGCTTCTACAGGACGAGGATTGTGGCGAGATAATGGAGAGACAGCTTCCGCCCTTACCGGTGTTTGAGCTCTTCAGAAAACTCATGATAAAAAACAACCACCAGGACTTACTACAGGACAGTCTTGCACAGATGGAGAGAAAGGAGAAGCTGGAGCAGCAGCGACTCAAGGGCAAGAGCGAGGCATGGGAAAAGCTAACAGAGACATCTTCCTTCAGTTTTGGCTTCAGCGTCTCTGACGAAGAGTAGATAGCATAATTAGTTCACACAGCATCGAGTACAGTAATATGTAAGTGCTGCATGTGAATCGGTAAAGAATAGTACTCGACAGCAGACAGCATTAAAAAGCATTAAATATCCCTAGACAGTAGACAGAATATAATTAGACAGTAGACAGAATTATAGTACCAGACAATTCTAGACAGCATCATATAGATAGTAATATATGTGTATCAATGAGTCACTGGACGTCTAAGCGCATAGTTAGGTGCGAGTTTTCCATCACTCCGCACAATCATACATGACTAGGATCTACCCCACCATATCAGCCTTTTCCAGAGCCATCTCCAAAATGGCCTCCAACAAGCCCATCATTTTTGCGCCGCCCACTTACCAGTACAACAAAGGTCATTTGAACGAAAGTGACATAGACAAGAACCCGCTCTTGCAGTTCAACAAATGGTTCGAGGACGCCAAGAACACTATCCCCGAGGGCCAGATCCCCGAAAGCGTAGTTTTTTCCACGGCACGCTTGCCCTCCGGGCGTATTTCTTCTCGTGTGGTACTTCTCAAAGAATTGGACGAGTCTGGATTTATTGTTTACTCCAACTGGGGTTCCAGCAAGAAGTCCAAGGACCTAGCCACCAATAAGCACGCCTCGCTCACGTTTTTCTGGAGTCATCTACAGAGACAAGTCAGAGTGGAAGGTGTAATGGAAAAGGTGGAAAGAGAGGTTTCAGAACGGTATTATAAGACCAGGCCCCGGGGCTCCAAGATCGGGGCTTGGGCTTCTCCACAGTCCGAGACCATATCCTCCCGAGAAGAGTTGGACGAGCTCTACAAGAAATTCGAGGACAAGTTCAAGGATGTGGCCGATGAAGATATCCCATGCCCGGAATTCTGGGGAGGTGTAAGAATTGTTCCTCTCGAGGTGGAGTTCTGGCAGGGTGGCATGAGTAGGTTGCATGACCGTCTCACTTACATTGCCGACGACAACGGAACATTTGATGTCAAAAGAATCTCTCCTTAGTCTGAATTTGCTCCCATATAACTCTTGTATGTTGTACTCATTGAACTCTATTATGCCGTTTAATTAATAGTGATTACGGACGTTGTCGTCCTGTGACTCGTGGATAAAATACCTCTTACTGCCATTTTAATGGATTGACCTTGATGCTATTTTTCTAAGAAACATGTTTATGACTAATAGTCGCTATCGCTGGACATTATGGAGCAAACGCTTTGCTCAGTGATACAATCTCTTCAGCACCACATCTGAAGAAAAATGTTAAGCTTTTTTTTAAAACTGACTTCACCTTAAAATGGCCTAGTTTCCTTTTCAATAATAATATCAGTTCTTCTCTCTTACTCAGATCAATCATTTTAGTTTAATGTGTATCTTATAGTCTATCACAGGTGCTTACCTTGCAATTTCACCAAGACAATACTTAGGCTAGATATATACTTTAGAAGAGAGACTTAGAAAATCCAAAGTACAAGCCTAGATAACACATATTAATACGTTTTGTATGGCTAGTTCCTGGACTGGTTTAGAGTCTAACAAGTTACTCACACGTTCCTCAGATCCAGTCGTTCCTTCGTTCACCTACCCAGAGACTGAAGTTTTCAACAAATTAGTATTGTGGGTCAAGTCCATTGTGATACTCTACCAAGTGATATTTTCTGCGGTAATCTACAAACCATAAAGCAGACCATTTATCGTCGGATACTCTCTCAATTCCACCATTCAGTGTAGAATTTACAAGTGTGATTAGAGAAAATGTGAGCGGAGTTCTTTACCCAAAACCACTAGCATAAACTCTTGCTAGCTCATATACCGAAACTGTAATATCATAGTTTCAAAGGTTCCTCATTTAAAGTTGAAACCCCAACTTGAAACTTAACTACTCTAAACGGTATTTAAGCACCATCGGACTAATAAACAATGTAACTCCTAGAATGTCTAGCCAGGCGGTGTAGTACAGTCAATAATGCTTTACTACTACACTACTACACTGATGTTGGACTACTACTGCTACTACTACTACTACTACTACTACTATATACTGGGTTTGAGTTTGTAATGTACTTATAATATACCTAGACTCATACATTTTGCTGAGCCTAAGACACGCCTAAAAATCTGTTGACATAGTAAGCTCCAATACGTATTACAGTTCTTCGGTGGAATGAAATCTTGTCAGTATTGCTCAAAACCTCTGTATGAAGGGTTGATATGACACCTAGACTGACAATGTCACGGTATGTGTCACAACGGTATGATGCCTGGGTAATCTGATGAGCAGTGGACTATATTATCTGCATGGTAGTAAGCTGGTGGACCTGACATCATGCGTACTTTGAAACCACTATTTATAGATGATATTTATTGATAACATAGTCTGCTTCTTTAGGGAAGGATATTGATGACGATTGTATATTTCGCATTCTTCAATCTTCATACTGTATTTGTTTTACATCAGTCGTTACGGGGTTAAGACTTGATTCTTAGTGAGTGTATACATTTCTATGTAGAATCGGATTATTTATAAATATATAATGATCCTTTTATTGCGCTAAGAGTTACTCGTATTTCCTAATTTATGTATCTTGCATAGTTCTATGCATAGTTCTTTGCATAATTCGTCTGCAATTCAAATCGCATTAAACCTTATATGTTTTATTCAAGAAACTATGAGTCGTGCTCATGTAAATTCTAATCTAAATCACTACAAACAGACCCACTTAAAACTTCTTGATGGCCTCGTAGAAGCTTTGACCCTGGATAGTGGCAATCTCCAACTCCAAAGCACTTGGTTGTCTGGAGCCATCACCGCCGGCGAAAGTACCAGCACCGTATGGAGAGCCTCCGTGGACCTCATCCAACTTGGTGATTTGGCCGAAGGCCTTGGCGTAACCCAATGGAATGTAGATCATACCGTGGTGGACAATCACAGACAAAGAGTTGACAATGGTGGTCTCTTGACCTCCTCCTGGGGTACCGGTGGAAACAAAGAAACCTGCAGGCTTACCGTACAAGGCACCGCTGGCCCACAAGCCACCAGTAGAGTCCCAGAAAGCCTTCCATTGGGCTGGGTAGTTACCAAATCTGGTTGGAACACCGAAAAGGAAGGCGTCGTATCCGGTCAAAGTGTCCAAGGTGGCAATTGGGTAGTCTGGCTTGGCTGGGGCGTGCATCTTGGCCAACACCTCCTCAGACAAAGTCTCAGGAACCTGGAAGATCTCGGCAGTTCCACCGGCAGCCTCGACACCCTTCTTGACCGACTCGGCCATGGTGGCGATGTGGTGGTATAACGAGTAGATGATAATTGCAACTTTTGGAGCCATTGTGACGATGTGTTAATTAATGGGATAAAGACTGCTTATGTTGCGAACGATATCTATATATATAGGTGTCCGAGAGCGGCACTTTTGCTGTGCGCGGTTGTATTTACAGGTAGCGGTGAAACTACTAATAATTTTACTAATTCCATTACAAATTGCTCATGCGCGGCCTGCACAATGCTGGCCGATACCAGCATTTTTACTAAAGTAGCTTACAAACTTTTGAAACAAGTAGCCGCACCGTGTGTAATATCCGCTGCAAGCATTTCTTTTATAACACGCCATCCGCAGGTTCCCGAATTCTCTTAAAAATAGTCTTTCTAGCTGCTTACGATCTCTTTTGTTTGCTCGCTTGATTTTGTTAGATTGCTCTCACTTATCGTGCAGCATAGTTTGTTTATATTGCTTACTCCAACCCTATTATCTTAGATTGCCATGAAGATCGCCATTATCTACTACTCCACCTACGGCCACATTATTTCCTTGGCCAAGGCCGTCAAGGAAGGTGCTGAAAAGTCGGGCAAAACTGCCCAGGTGGATATCCTCCAAGTGCCTGAGACCTTGGACAAAGATGTCTTGGAGAAGTTGCACGCCCCTGCAAAGGCAGACTACCCAATTGCCACTCCTGAGTCGTTGCTCGAGTACGATGCCTTTGTTTTTGGATTCCCTACCAGATTTGGAACATTCCCTGCTCAATTGACTGAGTTCATGGGTAGAACCAGTGGTCTTTGGATGAACGGAAGCTTGGCTGGCAAACCTGTTGCCACTTTTACTTCCGTTTCCTCTTCTGGCGGTGCCCAGGAAGCTACCTTGAGACACTTCATTGCCTTTGCTGCTCACCAGGGTATGATCTACATTCCATTGGGTTACGGAAAGGCCTTTGGCGAATTGACCAACTTGGAAGAAGTCCATGGGGGAACTCCTTACGGTGCCGCAACTTTCGCTGGTGCTGATGGTTCTAGACAGCCTTCGAAGTTGGAGTTGGAGATCGCTACTACTCAAGGTGAAACCTTTGCTACCAGTGCGTCCAAGTTTGTTGGGTCTTCCTTGGAAGCTAAGAAAGAAACCACCTCTGCTGCCAAGCCCACTAAAAAGGAGGAAAAGAAAACTACTACAAATGAAAAGACACAAGCTGCCACCTCCAGAGCCTCTCAGAGCCAGAAGGAGACTCCTAAGAAGGAGAAATCTTCCTGCGCCAAGTGTATCATCATGTGATCGCCTGAAAAAATTCGAAATAGACCTCAAGAGCGCTGGCAATAGTGCCAGGGCCTCGGCTTAATTATATCGGCATTTTAGCTGGTTAGTAATTGTATAATAAACAAGTTAACAAAAGTAACAAGTCAAGTAGCAGGTCAAACATACAAAAAAGGAGAGGGAGACCAGACCCCACAAAGTTACTCTATCTCTCAACCGAAGGCTCGCAGAACTCATGGCAGCGCACAGTCACTCATGATTAAGCCGTTTCGAGCTCCAACTGATGCCACTTTTACGTACCGAGACTTGGGCACTGGATCAATCCAACTAAAGGGATAGCCAAAAGCAGAAGCAGCTACATCTCCGCACGCTTGTCCTCGTTTCTTCTGATATGGCTTCGTGGAGCTTTTCAAGCAAAGGGTATAAGAGGTTGTGGTCTGGCTTTCGAGACCCACGAGAGTCACGTGAGCCCATTTTCAGAAACGAAAGCCATAAAGCAAAGTCTCCAGCTGAATGCCACAGACGAGATTGTCATTTAACCACAAATACGTGCATCCACGAAATCCCCTTCTCAAATGGACACAATGACAAACCACCCCACCAACATTCTTCACTGGCACATATCATTCTCACATGGGCCGGAGCAGTCTTTAGCATTAAGGAGATCGTGCGATCTTTCGTAGGATAAAAGACGACTCTAACGTGAGGAAAAGCCAGACAGTTCAGAAAAAAGATTCCGGAGTGTTTCCGAAAGAATTTCTTCGCAGGTGCAGGCAGAGTCATGTACCAGCAAAGAAGTGCCGGGTGAATGGTAATGCCCATCGATCCAGGAGTGAAAACACGAAATAGAAATGAATCTTAGGGGTGTACGGGTTTATCTTCCACCATCCATTCAACCCCCAAGGGACCTCTCTGCTTGCGTTTGAACTAGCTGTTGACATTAAGTCGGCCGATACAGAGGAAACAAAAAGCGTGCTGGAGGTGAGTAAATCTCGAGGACCAAGACCACGAGCTCGAGGAGCGCCGAGTCCCGGGCGCGAGGCCCCCGACGAGAGCCATACTTGCGTAACGAGTAAGTGATTGGAAGAGTCAAGCCTACCGGAGGAAGTGGATGAGGGTAGTTTTCAAGTCGCACCGGCCCAGCCCACGCTGGCACGAGCGCATGCAGTATTTCGCAGTCATCCACTAGACTGGAACAAGCACCGAATGGATTGTTATGAGCAGAGGGGGGAAAAGGGTTTTGTAGAAGTTTTGATGAGTTATGTTGGATTTGGTGGCATTAGTATTGAGAGTGAGCAAGTCTAAACGAGACATGCAGAATAGTAGTATACAATCTTAATGTACCGGTGGAGTATGTGTTACATCATGTGCGTACTCACTTAACAATGTATGTTCACTCGCACATGTAAGGAATCAGCCTATTGATGTCACCGGTTCCGGCATAGAGAGTGGATGGCTTGTATCAAAGGGTCTGGTCTTGGAACCAACACAACCAGATTGACCTGTCATCCACATAGTGCACTTGTCGGCCAGCATACAAAATAATAGTGAACAGTACTGGATAGTAAAATAGACTTTTCAAAAATCTTGAAAACATAACTTTTGTAGAAATGTTGTTGACTTAATTCTAGATGCATCGGCTAGTTCTAAATATAGCTACCATACATCAACACGGTTATCGCACTGCCCACACTTGAATGATTTGGTAGGATTACGACTCAGAATAATAAGACAAGTAGATTAGGTAACGCTACAGCTAATCTCCGGAGCTGTTGAAGTATACCAGTTTCACACACGAGCAGTGTCTATATTAACTCTGTACCACAGTCTTTATCAATGACATTCCAACTCGAAGCTCGGACACAAGAAGAACTCATACCACACGTACAATTGCACCACTTTGCCGAAAATGTTAATTTAATAGATCCAATTAGACCATAAAGTAATAGAGAAAGGTTTAAGTAAAAGAATTAAAAAAATAATTTTGCAGACAGCCTAAAGTAGCTCCGTCCAAGTAATTCAGTCCAAAGTAGTTTAGTCTAAGTAGTAGCTATCAATATGTGAGTCTAGATCAATTAAATGTAATGGTTTGAAACAAAGAAGGTTAGAATATAAACTAGAAGTCAGAGGTCTTCAAAATGTATCAATCTGGAATTATTTATTGAGTATTGTCCAGAAGTAATGTGGGATATTATTGAATTATGGAGAGGATGAATAGAGAAGACAATGAATAGCGAGTGGAACGTTAAAAGAAACGCATAAACCATAGAGGGTCTAAGTTACAAGGGCACCATGAAAAATTTATACGAACTGCTAAGTTCAAAAAAAAAAACAAACAAACTATAAGCTTATGCTGTTAGACCCCTCCTATGAAGATTTCCAGTAACTTTTCATAATGCTCACGTGTCATGGTCAATTGTCTGTGGATAAATTGATGTCTTGTTTCCGCTTCTCATGCTCAGATTATCCGGTGCGTATACACATAAAGTTACATTATCCATGCCGCGGAAACCCAACAATGCAGCGCTATGGGTTCTTTATTTGGAGTGAAGTGCTGTTTCGGGATTTCAAAATTTGAGTAGGCTGAGAATTTTTTGTGCATTAATTAATGAAAAAAGTCAGCTTATTCTGGAGGTAACTACAAGTAGAAACAGGAAGTGCTGGATTCTCATATGGATGTCTTGTAATTTAATCACTATTTGTAATCGGGGCTTTTTTAATGTATTCAAAGACTCCTATTACAGTTTGTAAAGAAAAGAAGGAACCAATATCATGTGCTGTTATCTGAGCCGTGTGTTACATATACTCATCTAGCCAGTTATATAGTAAGCAAAACACAGTGGGCGATCATTTGTGCTTAAAAGTAATGCATCAACATACAAATAAAAAAACTAATTCTGTAATGAATTTGCATGTACCTTTGTCATGTGTCAATAATATGCCATATCAGTGTTTATGCGTCGTGATAATGTGAGCCGTCAAGGGTTTTCGTGTATTGGGTACGTTAAAGAGTTCTTTTCGAAGATACAAAAATATATTCAATGGGGTTGTTATAATATTTAATACATTTATGCCTAACTAACACTTTCTCGTTGATGGTTCCTCAGAGAGAAATCAAAGTGGCTTATATATCTTTGAGAGAAACATGATACCGGAAAACTCTCCTCTAGAACAATGGTAAGGATTGTTCTATAGTATTCGAAAGAGGACAAGAGTAGCACTTCGTTCAGCGATGAGACGGCGGTTGGAATGGCCATCGTTACGATCAGACAGAGTAGGCTTCATGAATCCTCAATAGTCAGGGTCCTACTTCTCCTGGATCTAACGAGGGTAATTGGACTGGTATTTGTCAATAGACAGAATATCAGCCATATTAGAAGTATTCATACAGACTGTACAGAGGAGTACATTATAAAGTGTACATTTATTTTAGAATATTTGATTAGATAGAAATAAAGCTTCTTGAATGACTAAAGGTCAAGACTCATTTGCAGAACCAGTTTTAAAGATTTCTTCATGAATATATCCTGCACATAATTATACATTCAATGTAATCATGTATTAAAACAAGACACAAGTTATAAGAATAAAATATCGGTGGTGTAAAATATAGCGTGTTTTAATCATAGTTAATAAAGTATCTTTAGTACATATAGAGTATATATAGTGAGCAGAGAACATAATATGTAAGTTTGAGTAGTCCTGCACCACCAGAAAAGAAAAGAGAGTCGTTTAGATTAAGTAGTAGGAGGGTTTTAGTAGTAGTTACAGAATTTGCCACGAAGTTCTTGAAATTTCTTGACATTAAAAGTACATATCAGTAGTTTATCTATAGTCCACTTAGATTTAGGGTCGCATTCGCAGACCATTAACAGTACAAACTTACAATCACTACAAAAACTATTAAAGAAAACAAACAATGTTTTAGAACGTGTTAAATAGTCATTGATCAACGACAGAAGTCACATTTTCGAAAGTGGTAGCATAGAGGATAGCAGAAGAAGCAGTAGCAGAAATAGTGATTATACATGCATCACGCGTGCTTGTTGCCAAAAGCCTTGAGGTAATCGACTCCATCAGCACATTGTGCCACGGTCTTCTGGTTTGATCCAAGCTGGGCAAAGATTTTCTTGCCAATCTCTACAGACTGGGCAGAACTATCGTGTTCCAAAATTAAACCGCGGCCCTGGTTGTTTTGTTGGAACCGTTCAAGCTCCGGGTAAAGCTGCTCATCCGACATCTTACCTTCACTAGAGGCGATTTGCCAGTCAAAAGTGTCAAAGTCCCAGAGCACAGATTGCATGCCGAACTGGCGGATGATGCTACGCACCCGGTTGTCCACTCCGCCGTATGGAGGACGGAACCATTTGGGCAAGTGGCCATGTGTAGCGTTCATGGCCCACATGGACCATTGGAGCTGGGCGACAATCTCCTCGTTTTTAAGAGAGGGAAGGAACTTGTGAGACCAAGTGTGAGAAGCCATAACGTGGCCTTTGCTAGCAGTGTCACGGTAAATTTGAGGGAAGCGTACGACGTTGACACCAATGGTGAAGAAAGTAATAGGAGTGGTCAAAGTATCGACGAGGTCCATAGTAAATGGAGAAGGCCCATCGTCAAACGACTGGCTCAAAGACGAGCACGTGTAAACGTCATCGGGGGCTACACAATTATAACAGTCAAACGAACACACCTGGTCGTTGTTCATTTCGGCCGCACATGTGCCCTGGGCATGGATCCAACGGTCCAGATCAAAGGGCACCTTGTCGAGTTGGACAAAGTCAAGAGGAATGTACGGAGGGTCCATTCCAGGCCAGGCATCCAACTTGGTGATATCTTTGAGCCAGTCTGGAAAGGGCAAAGGTTCCTCGAGGGCCTTGGCCTCAGGCGTGTTGAAAGGCGTGAAGTCTGCAAGAGCAGGGACTAAAAGGAGAAAGGTAAATGCAAACATTGACTACTAGCGATCCAAGGGTTGAATCGGAGAATGTAAGAAGGTGGAGATGAAGAAAGAGGATGAAGAGGGGAAAGAAAGAAAGTGTAGAAGAAAGTGGTATGAAGAGGGAGTGGAACCAAGGTAAATAAAGAGGTCCAAAAACACGGGTGTCGCATCGCAAAGCCATGGTGGGCCACAGAGAAGGGCCACCGCACAAAAGAGAGCGGCAGCTTCAAAAGAGAGCGTGACACTACGCAGGTGGGTCATGTACGCCTGTTCATTGATTTCAAGCTAGCCTAGATTATTCTATCCTCATCCTCGTCCCGAAGTTTATGCGATCTTTCTCTCTGCCTCTGCAGACAAACGAGCACTCAACTCGTTCTGCTCCTTGACGGCTCTGGTCAAGTACTCAATCATGATGATATCCTGGTTATGGGCCTGGAAGTGGTTCTTTAAGCCTTCTAAGTCCGACAAAATCGTGGGTTTGTTCAACAACGTATTGCTCAAGGTCCTCAACATGTCGAGGTCTGCGTCCGAGTTGGAGAAGTTGCTGATGGCATTCAACATGGCGTCAAGGTTGTCCTGAACGGCCTTGATTTCACGCGACACGTTAGACAATTGTTCGTGTTCCAACTCTGCAATGTTGTTCTTGGACGCAGGGGTTTGGCTGACCTTCTTCATGGCCAAGTTCTCAGAGATGGTGCTGGACTCCACCTGGT
Source organism: Metschnikowia cubensis (assembly GCA_002374405.1). NCBI lineage: Eukaryota > Fungi > Ascomycota > Pichiomycetes > Serinales > Metschnikowiaceae > Metschnikowia > Metschnikowia cubensis. Next base: position 7,864 of record NKZA01000014.1, on the reverse strand, counting down.
GTGGGATAGGCGAAAAGATGTACAGCGTGCTGGTGGTGACGGTCTTCCAGCCAATTTTCTGCACACTGCCAGGCTTACCGACGGCAGCTCCGATGTATGTGGTCAATTCAGGGAACTGGATCTTGCCCTCGTCCATGTACTTAACATTAAGGTAGATGGCAGGGAAAGGGTAGGCTCTGTCGGAGCCCTTGGAGTAGAAGTCGTGGATCAAGCCCGTGGAGCCATCGATCTTTTGCGAGCAGTCAAACCATCCCAACACAAACTCCTTGGGGTGGGCCTTCTTATATAAGGAGTACATGGCCTTGTGCTTGTGTTCCTCAATGGCAATGGAATCGCCGGTCTCCTGACAAGGTACCATGAAAGCGTCTCTGACCTCGACGTTGGAGCCGTCATCGGATCTAACACCCACCAAAGTACCAATGACTCTGGTGTTCTGGTCAAGGTACTGCTTGGAGACGATTTCCAAGATCAGGAAAAGCGCGGGGTTGTGGATCTTGACCACCACGGGCGACGCAACCGAAGGGGCGGCGGGGGCGGTCACCGTGGGCCTGACCAAGTGCATGAAAGTGTCAACCATTATGAGTGTTGAATGGTCTTCTGTATGGGAAACTATCACTTTTTTTTCACACTTTTTCTGGTGTCGCACGCCGGTCACGTGCACCGCTGCGCTCTGGTCTACCTTGGGAAGATGTGAACATACACTATTGCAAAAAACTGGAGAGATGCAAACCAAAAGAAATGATTTTTTTTACCTTCATTAATGATACTACTCATTTCAACTTTACCTCATTTTTTCAGATCATGAAAAAAAAAAAGAAAAAAAAAGGTATTGGTCCTTGAACTGCCTATTTACTAGTACTGATAGATATAGGTTAGCGCACCAGAATCTCTTTACAATAGCAGCTGTTCCAGCAGCAGTCTTTACTGGCAGTACGCTATACCTGCTCATAATGATATTTCAGAACTACCACCTCCAACACACCTCCATGCAGTTCCTTATATACTGAAATCCCTAAACAGTTGTTCAGTCCAACTCAGTGTCTTATCCACCATTCATTTTATTCCATATATTTCTAACTTCACTTCTTTTTTTTTCATTGTATCCATTCTCTACTCTTCGTAGGCTTCGCACGCGGTATCGCAGTATATCGCAGTATCAACGCTCACTGTTTCCCTCTGGCTCATCCACCTTTCTCTGGCACGCAGCTCATCATGGCGGAGCAAGCTAAGCATGGGGATTTCAGCAATACCTGGCTCTTCAGCGAAGATGCGTTTCTCTCCAAGTGCCCGTCTCGGCAGCTGATGACCGTGCCGCAGGACCTCAAGACAAGAGAGCTGATCTTTGCCTTCCTCATGAAGTTGGGCACGGAGCTCAAGCTTGACGGCAGAACCATTCTTGCAGCCACCATCTACATCAACCGTTTTTTCATGAGGGTCCCTATTACCACGTCCAAATACTTTGTGGCGTGTGCAGCCGTGGCCATCAGCTGTAAACTTAATGATACCTACCGGGCCCCAGACAAGGTGGCCTTGACGGCGTGCATGATCAAAAACCCCAACCGGAAGATCGACCAGCATAGCAGCTTGTTCTGGCAGTGGCGAGACCAGCTTCTATACCGGGAAGAGCTCATTCTTAAGCTCCTCAATTTCGAGTTGAACGTCGAACTACCTTATGACTATATCGACGATATTCTTGCTCAACGGGACGAACTGCTGCACGACCCGTTCCAGCTCCGGCTCCCAGAGATCCTCAAACACACCATCTCCAAGATAGAACTCATTAGTGCGTTGCCCGTGCTCGTGGCCTTTGACATGCGTGTGTTGTTTGCCATTATGCTTATATTGACAGTGAACGAGGCCCGAACCCGCTTTGATGACTGTGAAACAATGACCGTTCCATCTGGTTTTTTGGAGCAGAATTTGCACTGCTCCAGTAGAGACGCCTACCATTGCTACCAGTATATCCAGAGACTCATGAGTATCTGCCGGGACCCCAAGGTTCCAAGCCATAATAACGTGCTCAAGAAGATCCCCATCATATCCAAAGAGGTCTATTATAAGATAGCTGGGGATTCGGGCCGTGGGAGCGGGTCTGGGAACGAATCATGAGACTTCTGCAGGGAGGACATTCGAACAAAATAGATCCTTTTTCTACATCTTTCTAGAGTAGTGTATATTATATCGCATATAGCATTCGTCGTTCTGTAGAAAATGGACTATTCTGCTTCACCTTCAGCTTGTTTCACGTCTGATTCTTCTAGACCCAGTTCTGCTTTTTCTTTCGGTTCTGGTTTTTCTTTCAGTTCTGGCTCTTTTTTCACCGGATCCTTTGATTCTGCTTCTTCTGCTACCTCCTTCACTTTTTCATGTTCCTCTACTTCTTCAACATTGGAATTTTCTTTCACTTCTTCCTGCGTTTCATTTCGTTCGGATCGACTTTCATTGTCGGGTTTGTCATGGCTTTTGGAATCTTCGGCGGGTGACAGTACTGCGTGTGATTCCTCAGCTGGGTCTACCTCAATGACCAGATCTTGTTCTTCTCCATCGTCCTCTCCCTCTTTCTTTTCGACTTCTTGATGTTCAATACCATCAGTTTTCTCTGTTTCCTCCACTTCACCCTCCACCTTTTCTGCTTCCTCCCCTTGTTTATCTCCAACAGGATCAACTTCCATGCTTTCCACAGTCTCGGTTTCTTTGATGGCCGCTAGTCTCTGGGAAATCTCGTCCTCGTGCCTTTCAGCATATCCTATGAACTGCAGAAGATCGTCGTCTAGTAGAACCTCACTGTACTTGATATTGTAGGGAAGAGCGTTTTTAAGCTCGGCAGAAGGCGCCACAGCATTGTCTTTGCACCCATCCTTGGGGTCTTCTGCTTCGTACAGCAGAATGATGATATAGTCATTTTTTATGCTCTTCTCCACCTGGGACCTGAAGTATGCATAGCTGTCCTCGCCATCAACAGGCGTGGGGTGGTACCTCTTGTTCTTGTGCACGGTCATGACGTCGTCTTGGATGCAACTGTTGAGGAACTTCATGTTCTGGCCCAACTTGACGTCCTTCTCCGCCAAGTACGCTAGCCACGAGAGCTTATCGCTGGTCAGAAGCTCTTCCTCCTCCAAGTCATCCATGAGCCCGTTCTGGCTGTCTGTGTTTGCATCGTCGTTTTGTTTCAATTGGTTATAGAACTCCTGGCGTTCTCGTAATCTTCTCTTCTTGCGCTCTTGGTCGGTTTCGGCCGACGTATCGATCTTTCTCTTCTCCATCAAATTGTACAAAAGAGCCGGAGGGATGGTATTTAGTTTTCGGCTGACACAGAAAATATCGCTGAATTTGACCCAGTTCAAAAACGACTCGAGTGATTTGGTGTTGGTATGACTATCGGGGCCCGACTCGTTCTCTTTGGGCTTCAAGAGCCCCACGCCCAAGAGCGCCTCCAACACATCGCCAGCTATAATCTCGTTCGTATAGGCAGCACGTTCCAAAGCAAAGTTCTTGGCTACCGAGAGAATCTGCTCAAACTGCCGGATGTAGATATCGGTGATGATATTGAGCACCATAGGCTTGCACTTATCGAAGCCGGCGGCCTTGAGGATCTGCGCAATGGAAATCCGGAGAAGCGCCTGGTAAAACGTCTCGTCCATATTGCCAGAATCAGGAACTATTGCGTGGGCGTTGGGGTGGATCGGGTGCAGGTGTATCCTGGTACTCTGGTGTTCTGGTATTGTATGGTATTGTATAGTGGGCTTTGGTGAGCTCTGGTGGAGTGCGAAGAGTGAAGCGCGTGCGGTGCTCACGTAGACTGGCACTGACACTTGCACTAGTACTGGTTGAATTGCTGGACTGCTGCACTGCACTGGCTGCGACACTGAGCTATACCCACCATTATCCACACAATTCCCCACAATTCCCACACAATTCCCACACAATTCCCACACAAAACTCTTATTTTCTTCTTTAGCAGCTGTATACAATCATAAACACGTAATGTTGTCTTTTGATGGTTTTGGGCTCTTGTGGTTTATATGCATTCTATAAAGTTCACTATGGGGTTCACATCAGTTTAAATTACACTCAGTATCAGTATGTCCATGAAACATAGTATCATCAGCTGACGTCGCCGACATAATAAGATACCGGTACCGATTTACCAGATCACATCAATGAACATACATATCATTGATTTTATTGTTTTCTTACAGCTTCTTTAGTTCCTATACTGTGAGCGGTATGTTCTCCTACAAGACTAGTGTCTGGCATTGGTGCGATTCTCATTGCACTTGCTTTTTATCTCTTTCCCTACAAATCTCAGTCACCACCACACAACTTATACAATTATACATTTTATACGATACCACTGCTTCATTGCTATACTATGCCTTATAAATATCTATTGAACACTATAAATGTGTAGTGCTATCCTTTGTTATACTATATTGTTAGATCCACTAGAGGCAGGGTCATTCCTTTAGAAATATCATGAGCCGCTCCGGTTCCTCTCGAAGAACCATCAACGAGCATAGTATCAGTAAGGCATAAATTAAAAGATCACACTCTACTATACTCTACTATACTCTACTATACTCTACTATACTCTACTATACTCTACTATACTCTACTATACTCTACTATACTCTACTATACTCTACTATACTCTACTATACTCTACTATACTCTACTATACTCTACTATACTCTACTATACTCTACTATACTCTACTATACTCTACTATACTCTACTATACTCTACTATACTCTACTATACTCTACTATACTCTACTATACTCTACTATACTCTACTATACTCTACTATACTCTACTATACTCTACTATACTCTACTATACTCTACTATACTCTACTATACTCTACTATACTCTACTATACTCTACTATACTCTACTATACTCTACTATACTCTACTATACTCTACTATACTCTACTATACTCTACTATACTCTACTATACTCTACTATACTCTACTATACTCTACTATACTCTACTATACTCTACTATACTCTACTATACTCTACTATACTCTACTATACTCTACTATACTCTACTATACTCTACTATACTCTACTATACTCTACTATACTCTACTATACTCTACTATACTCTACTATACTCTACTATACTCTACTATACTCTACTATACTCTACTATACTCTACTATACTCTACTATACTCTACTATACTCTACTATACTCTACTATACTCTACTATACTCTACTATACTCTACTATACTCTACTATACTCTACTATACTCTACTATACTCTACTATACTCTACTATACTCTACTATACTCTACTCTACTCTACTCTACTATACTCTACTATACTCTACTATACTCTACTATACTCTACTATACTCTACTCTACTATACCACCTCTGTCAGGTTCACTGAACTGGCTCTGGCCAATCGAGTATTGCTAGAGCCTAGTAGTGCCTCAACTATTGATTCCTTTTCTAACTTTTGTCTTTCTGTTAATCCGCCTTTTCATGTAATCGAAGTTAGAACTACAAAACATCAAGTCAATTTATATTCTACTGAATTATTGGACACCGGTGCAAGTAAAGTACTGCGCACTCATGGTATTGGCATACCACATTATACCATACCACACCGTACCGGACACCATAGCAAATCTACAACCCCTGTTGCAAGCGTTCACTGATTTTTTTGGAGGCAAACGACAAGGCATTGAACAAACCCTTCTCAGAAATGTCAATGTTCAAGTTCATGTCGTTGGGCACCACCGAGCCCGAAGGAGGCTTGGTCACTCGACTCACAATGATGGCTGGGTCAATCTCCAAGATGATTCCGTCGTCAATCGTCTCATCTATACATAAGCATACCATGTCGTATTTCTGCAAGATGGTGGCCTTGTCCAACGAGTTCTCCAATAAGATGGTCAACGCCTCGTTGATGTTATTGGTCAACGAGTATAGCATGGACTCGTTTTCGTTGATGGCTCCAACAATCACCAAAATCACATCGTTGCTTTGCTTGTAGGTGATCAAGTGGTTATCGTACAACACGACGTCTTGGTGTTCTTTATTTATCTTGGCATAGATGGCCTTTTCGAACGTGGCCTGTTGCTGTGGGGTCTTGTACGCCTGGGAGGGGCTGTCTATCTGGTAGTAATTGGCGTATAATCTCTGGCCTTCGCTGCCCAAAATCAATGCGGCACTCACCGTGTAGAGCGAGATGTTCAACGACATGATGGACACGTATGAACTCCTTGAGAAATTGTTGAGGTGTTGATACCCGTGTGCGCGTGCGAAGCTCAATTACTCAGTGAATAAAACTAATGTCGCACCACTTACTACCTATCGATTGTGCTTGCCGCAAGTAGCAATTGACTATTTATTACACCACCTATTAATTACTTTATGCTTAATTAATACTTATCATTTTTATGCTCCGACTATGTTGAAGATAAACTCCAAGATGGCCTTCTGCATGGGATTTTTGTCATAATAGTCCTCAGTCAAACCCATCACTGCCAACGAATCGGCCCTCTGTGAGGCTACATGCTTGAAGCCATAAACAAAATTAAACACCAAACCGGCCATCAAGCCAAGCGCAATGATCAATGGGCCGGCCACGTTGTCCAAATGTCTATCGGATCTTTCCATGATGATTTCCCTTCTCTTCATGTAGATGTAGTAGCCCCAGATACCGGAAAAGATGGTCAATCCAAAGTAGATGTATGCTAAGTTCGTGGCCAATCTCCACGAATTAGCCTCGCCCGTGGACGAGTAAATCATGAAAGTCAACGTGGAGAGCAACGTGGTCACGTGCAACCATCTGTTGAAGGTACGTTCGTTGGCAAGCCACACCTTGGGCTCGATTTTGAGTGGGCCCGCATTCTTGATGTACATGTTGGGCTTTACCACTCCCGTGGGCAAGTCGATTTCCTCATCTTCCGAATCCGCATCGAGCAATTTGGAAAACTTGGATGAGAATTTGAAGAGCTTGTTGCCTGTTTTCTTGTGGTCCTCTTCTTCGAAGTCTTCATCGGAAGATTGGTCGAGATCGGCTCCCGATGTTGCAGTGATATCTTCTATCTCTTGCACAGGCTGTAAAAAATCAGAGTTCAGACGGTCGGACTTGGCCTGAGAGTCGAAATTAAGCATATCGGAGCCGGAAAACGATTTTGACCTAGGTGTGTAACCCGAAGAAGTAGACGAGTTGGCCAACATGGACTTGAACTTTTTGATATTTTCTTCGTCACTTTGTAGCTTGGCCATTTTGTCCTTAGTGTCGTTGTAGGCCTGTTTTGGATCGAACTTCAAGTCAGTTTCCAATTCGTTGAACCAAAATGGAATGTTATCCAACTTATCGTCTTCCAAAAACAAGGCTCCGATACCATGGATGAATTTGGAGAAGTTGGGAATCTCCTTAACCATATGCGACTGAACCAATTCATCGATCCAGAGAAGGTTCTTGCCCTTCTTTCTGAGCTTGATTTTAACCTCGAGCTCGGCATAAGGGAACTTGACGTATTCACCTTTTCTCAATAATGACTGTGGATTGGCCCCTTTGGAGTCAATATCTGTTCTGTGCCACTTACTTGGGTCTCTGATTGGTCTTGCGTGGTCAAAGGAGTCTTCACGGATGAAGAGAATGTCGGAATCGATCACCACACGCACCTTATCATCACCAGGAATCTGGAAAGCAGTTCTCTTGTAGGTTGTTCTGAGACATGGCTGCACATGATTCTCCTCGATGTACTTGGAGAAGCTGTCAAGATGTTGCTTGACCTCGTCGATTTGCTCGGGAGATCTTCCCTTTTTCCGCAACTTGTTGAGGTACTTTTTGGAGTCGAACTTGCCGGTGACAAAGTCGTCCAAGTACTTTTC